>JAIPRL010003487.1:0-46561 GCA_025469235.1 Pemphigus obesinymphae
TAG
Organism: Pemphigus obesinymphae; assembly: GCA_025469235.1. NCBI lineage: Eukaryota > Metazoa > Arthropoda > Insecta > Hemiptera > Aphididae > Pemphigus > Pemphigus obesinymphae. The sequence goes on from JAIPRL010003487.1 coordinate 4, forward strand.
GTATTAGTTCATTTTTTGAACGATAAGCGCTGCAAGTCAAATTGGGATTTAGGAACCTTCAGGTTTCATGATTTTGTTGATAACAAACACTCGTTCCTCATCCTGTATATCTTAATTCGTGGTATAGGTGTAGGTATTATTGTTATTTTTACAATTTTATTTCTGTACAGACTTTATGGTATATTGTTTTCCCTTATCGTCTGCGTCACATTATCGTAGACTACTACCATATGGGTAAGTACTATACCTATATTATATAGTGCTGGTATATGCACATTATTATTGCGTTTAACCGTTAAACTGTACCTATAAGGATGCAATAATTGCGACGATTTCATTAGTTGCGACGTTTCGAAAAGACCGTTAAAATATAGAATAATATAATCGCGTTAAGCCCAGAAGGCGTTTGACCGGATGATAATAGCGTTTTTAACTCGACGCCGGTTTCCTCGTTCGCAAGGTCAACCAGCCTTTGGTCGACACCATTATTACAATATTCTATATATTTTTGGATGGGGGGGCGAAAACTCTCGTTCCATTCGTTGAAATTCTATAATATACATATTATTATACCGGAAACGGGAAATCAACGAGACCGTTATTATTTTCTATAATCTATGTACTACCGGGATATTTCCGAGTATCCCTTGGGACCCGACGGAAGTGCTGAAATTATTTTCTTTTTAAATACACGCCCAAATAAGATTATTTTTATATATTGCAGGTAGTTGAAAAGCAAAATGGACTATGAGTGACATTACATAATATGGAAAAAAGTAAATTGATATAGGTACCTATATCTATATATAATCATTTTCGAAGTAGACAATTCAGGGTTTATGCAATTTACGAGCATTTAATATTGTCAATTTCTAAATACGGGCTCCAAGCTCTAAATGACAGTTTTTTTTTTTTTTAGAGAATAAACGTCATTGGTATTAAATATATTTACGAGAATGAATGACGAAATTGATACTATGATTTTCACACTTCACTAAAGTACAAAATGTAACATATTTGAAAAGTACCTAAATGGCCATAAAAATATAAACGATAAACATTAAAATTTTAAATAAAACTTCTTTGAATAAGAGTCCAAATATTATCTAAAAAAAAAGTTGCCAACATTCGAAAGAAAAAAAACTTATTTTGGCTCTTCTGGAAACCACGAAAAATGTTGTTTAGCTCCTTTTGCCTTTTAAACACCATCGATATAGGCATGTATAGACTCTAGTGTACACAGTTGGTATACCTGTATGTAGGTATATATTATGTATAATTGTGATTTGTAAAATATAAATTATGCGTCATAATAATAAGTAAAATATATATTCTGAAAATGTGTGAGATGATTTGCATACACCTAAATTTTTAAATAACTATATATATTAATTATCTCTAAAGGTTTGATTTTTATGTCATTTTTTTAATAAAACTATGAAATCGATAACTTACTCATGATTGGATAAATATTAAGTCCCTCGATTCATATTTAATATATTGTGTGTAATACCTATATACATTTATATATAATATAAATAATATTATATTATTTCATATTATAAAAACGTTTCAAATGATTATTTTTAATTGTCATACAAGTTATAATCACAATAATGATTTTTAAATTTAAACTAATGATTTTATGAAAAAAGTCTATTGTAATAAGTTGTTGTTTTAAAACTATTTAAGTCATTTTATGGAAGTTAAATAATTATTTGAGATTATAAATACAAATGCATATACCTGTGAGTATATACGAGTATGATATAATATATTTAGATATAACTATCCAAAGAAGATTTTATATTTAAAAATAGTGGAATAATGTAATATACACAGTATTATATCGCTATTTTAAATTAGTTAATTGTCGAGTATGAAGTAAGTCCTGATATTTGTAGGTAAAAATCAAACCAAATTATTTTGAAAAATTATCAATTTATGGAAAAACATCCAGGAAGATAAAATCAAAACAAAAATGATCACTACTTACATACCTAACTATTTATTTAGTGAACAGTTGTGTAGGTATCTATTCGAAAATAGTTACGTTTTTTATATCCTAAACGTCGGTATATAAACAAGAATTCTTTTATTCCATTCATTATTTTTTGTTTATTTATTTTATTTGTCGCGAATTTTATGATATGGACATTGAAACGAATATTATAAACGTTATAATATTATATGACCGTTTTGAGTTCAAGAAGATATATTTCTATCATTATATCAGGTATACGCAAATATGGATTATACACTAAATCTTTGGATGTTTAGTACGAGATTATTACCATTTTTAACTAAAGCATTTTTGGAACTCTTTTAGAACTACTTAATTACATTTTTAAACACGATATTGTTTAACAGTAGATTTTGATACATTTTAATGCGTGGCTCGTATAATGTAATGTTTTTAAATCTATAAGTTGTTAAATGATTTATACAACGGCTTGGACATAATCATTACTGTAAATTATATTATAATTTAAATTTTTTAATAGAGTTGAAATATAGAGAATAGGCTTTGTGAGAGCAGTTTTATTATATAATGACTTTAGGGGTTGTTTTAAATGCTCTCGAATATATATTTCAATAACTATATGGCAGTTTAACAATTTCATAAAACTGGATTAAAAAAATCTGTGAAAGTGTGACACCCTGATTGTTGTTATACGCAGTTATCTTCTTTTTAGTGATAAGCTGGCTAGAGCGGCAAAATAATAATGGCGTTGTCGTAAAAATTTCATAAAAATCCACCCAAGTTTAATAGACACTTCCTTCGGGGCCGGTGGGAGTGCTCGCCGTTTTTCGCCATTAATTCTATTATTGTGCCAACACGATGGTGTGCGATTTTTATTATGATGAACCTTTTAAAAAAATGATAATAAAAATCGTTGTTCCGTATACAGCTTATGCATTTAGAATTTAACCGTTTTAGTAAAGATCTTACGCCCCCTTTGAGATGATTACTATATTATATGTATATCACAGTGATAATATACATCATATAGCGACATCGTGCGACACGAAAAACACATTACCCGCCATCGAGCACGAGCAAACGTCTCTCGTAGCCGTTTTAGGTCCTTTAAAATAACATAGGTGGAGAATTATAATTTGGCGTTTATGAGAGTCTGTTAATGCTTTTGTAGGTATTAAGTTTTACAATAAAATGTTATTTAAATTTGTTTAATATTATGCATATTATTTGTACGTAGGTACAGTAGAGATATATAGGTATGATATCTTATCATTGGTACAAACGGGTCTCGATTTTGGATGGTTATAAATATTATCATTATACAAATTTTAAAACTTAGGCTACGCGAAAAAATGCGAATAGATAAGTTTTCACGCATTTATAAAATGTTGGGGATTTATTCTCCTATCGTCTATTTGTGATTGTGGTATTTATACATAGTTTGGCATTATGGTATAAGTATATAATTATTGGTACCAACTTAAATAATTGTATCTCGGATTATTTAAATCACAAGTTAACGGACGGTATCAAATATGTACCTACAGTATATCCGTGTTTTTAATTAAAATATATATTGTAAAGAGGACATTTTTTTGTATTTCCGACAATATGGGCTATACGATAAGTACATTTAACCTTTGAAAATAACTATTATAAAAATTATAAAGGAAAAATGTTATCTACGCCTACAATATGTATATAGGAATCATTTTAATAAATATTTTTCTTTTATTTTAATTATTATAGAATAGTTATTATACAATGTAGAAGCATCCTCTTAGAGGATATTATAGAATTAATGAATCATAGAAGAACTGGCATTCAAAATATTATAATTTTAAGTATTTAAGGGTTGAAATATTATTATACGATATGTAAGAAAAGTAAGACTTGTTATTTTTTTTTTTTTTGAAAAAAATTATAATGCGTTTACTACATTGCAATTTTTCACGAAAGGATATTACATATTATACTTACATAGGATATACCAACACATACTGCCTACATATTATATTGTTGATGTCAAATAGTAATTGATAATAGAAATATTTCAACGATTATAAATTCCAAAACACCAACAGACGAAGGACATCACGACTGCGTCTGTTAGATCGATTGAAAATGTGAAAAGTGTGAGAATGTAGTGTGAAAAGTCGTCAATGATATATTATGAGAGCGGTCGTGAACATGCAACATACAATATTACCAATATACCTATAGTGCGTTTGTTATTTATGTGGGTGGCCGTAGGACATTCGCAAAACTAATAACTCCGGTAACGGTCAATTTTTGTTAATAATATAATGTACATAATGGAACACATTGATGAATAATTGTTTTTCGATAAAAACAAAAGTGAAAATCATTATGACCTAACTCACACACAAAATGTGAGTGTAATTGAAATAATGCATATTTGATTACAAAATATTGAATTTGAATATTTCAATAAACACTATGCCACAGAGTTTCAAAAAAGTCATTAACTTGTTAATTTGATTTCAGCGTGTATTTACCTACCGGCTGACTGATTAATGTGTGTTTTATCAAAATAGTACGACCTCCGCCGCCGTCTACATAAAATTATATAGACGCAACGATAAATCGTTGTTCACATGTTTTTAGCGTTTTTACAAGATACAAAACATACCGTTATCTAGTTGTCATTGATATTTACAATACAATTAACTTTATAGGTACGTGTGCTGAATTGTACATTGCGAATTCGTAAGGCTCGAAGAATTTGCTGTTTTTTTCAATCATTATGTAACTGCATGTTACCTATATAGAGAAGTTTTAATTCAAATAAATTGTTTACTAGGAATATAAAAAACTATTTGCATTTTGAACGTAGATATTCGAAACGACCCATTATAACTTATCCTATTTGAAGTGATGTCTAACCACCTTGTTAAAAAAAAAAAACTTTTCAAACACTCGTTTACGAACACAGTTGTGGGAATCATATTTCACCCCAACATTTTTTCGTACCTACAATAAATTCAAACAATGTCCTTTATTCTCCCCCGGTGGAAATAGTCATTCGGTATAAAATACGAGACGTGTTTAACGCATGGCGTGCACATCCGATTTTGCGTATAATGAACTCTGTACACACACATACCTATTCGTAAACATAATATGAGCAATTTTTTTTTTAACTTTGCCATTTCCGTACCGAAATAATTTTAGATGTACACCTATACTGTTTTATAGTATATATATATTTACGAGTCAACGTCTACTATTTTGAGCACCGAGTAGCCAAAAAAAAAAGTCAAAGTTCACAAGTGTTAAATTAAAAATGTTTTTATATTCAAATATTAAGAATAACGCGATCACTTAAAACAAAAACAAAAAAAAACACGTACAATTTAATCTTAGACAAGTTACACGGCGCTCGCTTATGTGCTTATTATTATTACTTTTAAAAATATTTGAGAGCAAATGTTTTTTTTTTTTTTAAATTTCGTTCGTGTGTCATCAAAAATAATACGGTGACGTAACATTATATGCATATCAGAAAAGCCAAATTTATTCACGACAAAGGAATAATATTTATATATGAGCTTGTATAAACTCATCAACTAATGTAACGTGTATATTATGCATAATATGCGATCTATCTCTGTGGTGTTTCAACTTAAGGAACACGCGTAGGTATCTATTTTGTTCATACAAACACGACGTATATTATATAATTACACATAACGAATTGAAGGCTACTTTACACCGTACACTGTATACAGTGGTTGAAATGTTCCATAAAACACGTGTAGACTTAAGTGATTGTAATTTAATGAAACGTTATTAAAATCGTTCGAAATTCAACTTCGTGGAATATTAATAATTAATAACGTGTTTAAGACATTTTGTTAAAAATATAGTTTTTGGATTTTTAGCCTCCGGAAATGTTTCGTTATGTTTTACGAAACATACGCATAAAGAAAAACTGTTGCGTGGATATTTATTATTTGCGTTAATATGATATTACTACATTATACGTTAATAATAACTATTGACTATATTATATACTTTAATACAGTGACTGTATATACATATAGTAGTTCGTCGTTCAATGAATATGGCACAAAAAATGTTCGTCTTATCTCATTGAACAAAAAATTTGATGATTTAGATTATATTGGGTTACAATAAAGTGTACTAAAAATCATTTTATTCATTACAATTTTCAATTAACAATGTGTGGTTTCATTATTTATAAATACAGTAACACGCATAGATCGTATATATATATATATGTTATATCGTACATAATGTTCACATGTACAATAATTATTATATAATGAAATATTAACATACGTATGTACGTATATTATATACAATAGGCTGGGCCAGTTGACGATATTTTGTAGCTCTCGTTAAGTTAAGTTAATTGAAAATAATATAAGCTAAGTTAAGTTAAAAGTTACTCGTATATTTTTTATTAACTTTTAAAGTTAAAAGTTAACTTTGAAAAAAAAAAAGTAACTCAACTCGGTTAAAAGTTAAAATTTCCTAATTAGGGAAAAAAGTCGATAAACCTGCCTATATTATATCGTAAAAAGGTAAAAAAGGATGGTTACGCTCTGTACATTAAAAAAAAAAACTACTCGAGACTTCTGCTTGAAAAAGTGTACACGAGTACATGTAAAAATAAAAATACGACACGTCATTTTAAAACCCGCATGCATAAATAAGAAATCAGAAAATAACTTCTAACTGCCGAGATACCTTATTGTTTATTGTTTATACATATTATTGTTTGATTCACATTAATGTAGTGTAAAATAAGCAGTAGGTACCTGCTACTTGAATATATTTTTTATACTGGATGTACATAAACACCAGCCTCCATGATGCGTAGTTAAAAAGACTTAATGAGGTTTTGATTTTACTTCAACTCTGTTGTTCGTTTAACAACAAAAATCCTTAGCTCAAAATCGACGTTCAGAAATATATATCATTAGCATCAATTGGTGTTAAATCTACTACAGATTTCTATGCGTGTACGCGCTATTCTATGTACCTGCTATAAAATTGCGTACCAAAGTACCAAAGAGTAAAATCCCATTCAAAAATTTGCAGCATTGTTCTCCGGGCAAAATTTAACTTAATTTAGATACTTTTGTATAAAGTTAACTATTTTAACCCAGCCTTGATTATATATTATATTTAGGTGGGTGGGTAGGTAATTTAGTGAAGAGTAATTGTAGTAATTGTAACCGGTTAGTGGCCTATAAGAAAATCAGATTTTTTTTTTAAGCCATCGGTTATAAAAACAAAAATAAAATGTTTTTACATTCAATCGACAAAATGCGTATTGGAATATTTTAAAGTTGTAGTAAATAAAACGTGATGTAAATACAATAAAAACAATATATTTATAAATTATTTAAAATAAGTTTTCCAGTTAATCAAAACGAAAATATATGTAGGTAATAAATATTAAAGTGTTACCTATAGGGTTAAAATTAATATATATATTTTTAAATATTCTACGTAAATGAACATTTAATATATACATACTGGAGTTAGCGAAGAGTAAATTATATTTACGACAAAACTGCGTGTAAAATGTAAATACCTATACTTTTTTCATTGAAATTACTGTACATTTTGTATTTTTGTGAGATTGACCTTATGCACATATGTTATCATTGTTAAAAATATACTAAAATAGTATATATATATATATATATGTTTTGATAAGACACCTATTAATTCTTGAATAAAGTTTTTAAAAAACTGTGCAATATTCCTACATTAATTAAACTACATAAACATTAATATTAAATAAATATTAAATGTGTTAATTGGAGCAATAAATTTAAATACAACTCCACTTAATATATACGTAATACTTACATCATATATGTATATTGTTTAAACTAGTATAGGTATAGGTTATACGTCTAATAAAAAAAAAACACAAGATACTATTTTATTACTATGTAATGATGACTGAAGATGAGAAAATTATTTATGAAATGCATATTGCACGTAAAATAATAATATTGCGCAATAAGATTACAAATTCACAAGTCTTCTTCCAGTCACTTTATTTGTTACAAAAAGGTAATTAAATAATATATTGAAATTGTCATCATAACAATTAAATTAATAATAGTATTATTAATATCATATAAAACATTTTTTTAACTAAATTAATTTCGAAAATTATGTACTGTTATAGAATTATCGAAAATGTACAGATTTTTAATTTCTATCCTAAACCACTCCTTATGTATTAAGTGAGGGGTTATGCGATTTAATCCCCCAATTGATTTATGGAAATACATGTTACGTATAATTCTCAGAGATAGAAGGAGGCATCAAATACAATTTAAAGCCCTATGGTCTGGGGGACTATGACCCCCCCTCATATCGATAGGAACTCGTATAATATATATGTATGTATGGCCAAAGAGTGACGAGAATATAAAAAAACCATAGCATTTTAAGTGCCTATCTACGTTTTTATATATTTGTCTAAAAAATGAAAAATCAACAAATTAATTGCAATCAGTATGTCTTATGTTGAATAAATTGTCCTGCGGTACCTACCCTTGTATACGTATATGGTTATAGGTTATATGGTATACAATTATAATATACTCGTATAAATTTAATATATTGAGTCAATTTACTTAAATTTCATCGTGGAAATTATATTTTGTAAAGTTTAACATTTTTTTATTTTATTTAAATGATAATAATTATTACGTTTATATTAAATTACATTTATAAAACTATTTGATTAAGAATCAAATATTAAAAATGTTAAAAATGTATGTAGATAATATTATTACATGTACCCACACAGCAAATATTGTTTCATCATCAATAAATCTCGGCTTAATATGTTGAACCCCGGCCGGTTAATGGAAAAAATGAGCATATTATGTTTATATTATTTTATTCATTTCAAGTTACTGTACGCGTAAATAAACATCGATTTCATCATCTTTCAATCATTTTAAAAATCAAATCATTTAAAAGCTTTTTGTCTTCTATAAAATTATCTATCATAACATGACGTTAAACTTTATAAATTCAGAAAAATTTATAGCAAAACTTTGATAGTAAGTATATATTGTATCATATGTACTTTGAGTAGTACCCGCAGTAACTTGTAAGATATACGTTTTTGATGGATTTATGATTTAGTGCCGCATCATTTATGTAATGCGTTTAATTAATGCGAGTTTTGACATTAATGAAAGTAATGTTTCAATATTAAATTTGTGAGAGTGACCGATGTTGTTCAATCTTTATATGAGAATATTTTTGTATTTAGGTTTAAGTTATAGTTGTTATTTTTGATTATTTATTAGTTTTATTAGTTTCAGAAATAAAAACGCAATTTTAGCGATTGTTACGTTTATATATATATATATATATATATATATATATATGTATGTGTGTGTGTGTATTATAGAGGAGAGAAACAAGAAGAGAAGGTCATTGTACATTAAAGGATGTTGGTGTTTCCTATATCCTTTGAGAGCACACACCGCGAAATTCTATCGGGGGATAAGAGGAATTGTCTTTGTATATACAATATACCTAATATTATGTAGTATGTAGGTATGTACTATACACATGTATTTATCTCGATGACTTATAAAATCGTATCCTGTAAAGTATTTTATACATATGTTTTAATTTTTAAATTAACAAAATTATCTATAAGCCTCGAAATAAAAAAAAATGATGGTAATTCTAAAAAAAATGGTCTAAAAAATTCCGTTATGTCCTAAAACTTGAAAATAATGCATTTAACTTAAAAAAAAAAAATACTCATAAAAATGAATATATATATTATAGAAAATAACAATATATATATATATAAATATATTATAGATATATGTATAAGTAAAATTAATACATATTATAAAAAAAATAGGTATCGAGAGTATTCAAAAAAAGATTATAAGTAACAACTAGTTTCGATCATTAGGTTACAAATGAATAATAAAAATATGAAAATTAATTTTTATATTTTTTTGTACTTCTTTTTGTTTTTTTTTTTTTTATGATTATTCATTTATAGCCTGATGCTGACATATGGTTGAAACTAGTTGTTACTTATAATCTTTTTTTGAATACTCTCGTCACATATTCTATTTTATATACGTTATGCATATATACGTTTAATATTTGTGAATTTTTTGGTTAAAATTAAATATTACTATAGCAAATATATGTTATAATAATAATATATATTAGGTTGTAGATATAAATATTGATTTTATTGGTCTTATCGAATTTAATAATTTTGTAAATACAATATTAAATAAATTATTTGTGTTGATAATCGACATAATATCTCCTGCAGGAATCTCTAAATAAAAAATTCTGTAGTTATATTAAAATCTAATTTTACTGAAAGACGTAATCTAGTCCCAAAAAATGAAAGAAAACATTTTATATATGCACCTCTACTCATACAAATGTTTAAGAATATATATAAAAAATGCAATTATATAGATAGTAGATAAACTAAACTAAATTTTTCCAAAAAATTAAATATTTTACTATTTTTTTATCTCAATAAAATGTCTACTTTCTAATATATTTTTTTTAATAGCATCCTATATTTAATAACATAATAATTCCTACGTAGAATATATACATTTTTTTAAATGTCGATGTATGCCCACATTACAGTTGCGGTGAGAAGTTTCTTTTTACTTGAATCACCAAAGTCTAAAAGACTACCTAATATTGACCCAGGACGTGTTTATTTTACCTTTATAAATTGTTTTATATAGGTAATACGTATTATTGTTATAAACACAAATTAGACATCCACCTACAGTACTCACCCACTTATAAATTTTTTTTTTTTGAATCACGTGATTCGCTTGCTCCCTCCTCATTCTAGTCATCACTGTCTACATATAAAATTTCAAGCGAGTACTTTATTATTTATTAATATTTAAATTTCAAATTTTATAGTGTAGAAGAGGAAAGTAATGATTAAAAATTATTCCCACTATTCACTTCTTTAAATTTATAAATTTATACGTCATGAAACTAATAAGCTATTGATCGTATAGAAATATATATCTATATCGAAATATAAAGTTAAACAGATATTTAAAAACATTTAAATGGGTAGTAAAAATCATCTATAGGTACGTAGAAACAATACATACCAGCTACCTAATATATAATATTTTAATCGCTTCAAATTAAATCTCAAATACAAAAAAATATCGAGACCACGTGTATATTATGTTACAAATAATCAATTGAAATATTAATTTGTACGATTATAACGATTGTTATATTGTTGTTAATATTATGACAGTAACGTTAAAAACCACAATAATATTTTCGATGTATGTTTATGACGTTTGTGAATGTTAAAAATAAAGTAGCATATACAGCTATGTCATACGTGTTTCCTTTAAACAAATATAATATACCACTACTGATATACCAATGACATAACTCTCGAGTTAAGTAACAGGAAATGATTATTTTTATTGGAACTCGTGGCTGAAGTGTTTTATATTTTTCACAATTTTTTTTTTTTTTTTAGTTTAATAAATCAATAAGATGAATTATTTTTTATTTCAAAATAAATCGTAACCAAGGTTAACATCGCGGGAAAACGATATAGGTATATGACGTGTATATAGGTAGTCGGGATTTTCGGAAAAACTAATTAATTCATACCGGAACGGTTAGACTAGGCACCAAAAAAGAATCCGTAATGTTTATAATATTTATTAATACCTCATACATTTTTATGAAGCCACAGACACAGCACATACGGGTCACTTAAATTTTTTACTTCAAATTTCATTTTTTTTTTCGATATTAATATTTCATTCATCCGCGAATTACCACATGAAAGACCAAACTGGGTTCTCATTCTGCGAAATGTTATACTATGTGTGATTTATATAGAGATATCATATATATATATATATATAGTTTTCTTTGATGATACGACGAGCACTGAGAATTTTCCGTTAAATCAAAATAATACAGTACGCATATATAAAATATATGGACACACATAATATTACGCGATACATATTACAATTTTAAATTGACAAATTTATATATTAAAATCATTTCGATTATTGTGAACTTTCGATGAAACGAAACTTATAATTCGTTTTTTACGATTATCTATAAAATGTAGGTATAGGTATATATATATAACTATGACTAAACACTAAAGAATCAAATTGAAACATGCACATAGTGGGCGTATACGTCTACATATAGGTATATTGTAATATGTATGTTAATACATCGTATAAATAAAAATTAATCGCTTATAAGATAATATAATTACAAAATAGATTAAGTCACTTTACATTTTAAAATGAAATTGTGTTGTAATATTTTAGAATTGTGCACAAGTAACCAACTTCAAGATTGAAAGGAATTTTACGAATAATCGTAATTTTTAAACATCTTTTTGGAAAATATTTCACGATCGGTAAACCCGAGTTGTTAACCGAAATTTCTCGCAAAGTATGGGTACCAAACATGATAACCGCACGTGTTTTGTCCAAATACTTGTTTTGAAAAAAAATTTATCTACTACATTATAATGCTGGTAGTAATATAACGTAAATACGTGTAACGACATGTATTTTTGTTAACAATATTTGTGGTTCGAATATAAGTACTTAATTAATATTATAAAATAATAATTATTATATTATGGATTTATGTCGATGATTGTGGGCCATAATATGATTTGGCCAATAATTATACGGTATATAGTCGGATGTAGACGTATATATATATATATATGTTATTTCTGAATTTATTACTAAACACGTATAGATAATAAAATTACATACCTATTGCGGATTGTATACCTATATATATATATATATATATACACACAGTGTATTTAATTGTGTTAATGGAATAGTTGTTTGTTGCCATTCGATACTTTTTATACAAGTGTCGAATGTGTATTATTCTATAATATTACGTTTCGATTTTATAATAAAAAACTAAAAAAAAAAAAAAAAAAAAACAACAACACAATTCACGTTAATAAAAATGCAGTGGGTACAAAATAAAGGCGATCGATAAAAAAAATTGTATTAATTCCATTACGGTCATTTTCGTGTATTGTGAGACTATATATGCTAGGTCGCTATAATTTTTCAAGTATATATAGGTATCCACACCTATATTTATTGTTATGAAATAATTGTCGAAATTTCGAATTGAAATTTCGGAAATAGATGTGATCTATATAATATTCAGTTCTGTATAAGCAAAAATGTATATATATATAAGATGTAATATATTCGATATTTTATTCTGTGCGAGAGAGTCGCGACGGCCGGAGAGGTTCATCCGAGAAAAACCAAAATGGAATTACCGCGATGAAAATTTTAGATATAAAAACACTAAAGTTTTACCGGGGATTCGTTTTTATTATTTTCACTATATCAACCAGCTACGGCGAGAGAAGTTATTTCGCGAAAAGTATAATGTGCACATGTAAATCACGTTGGTTGTTTTATGAGTATCAGAGCAGATATATTATATACCTATACACCGTATAATAATATACGTATAGTAGGTAGTTGTATATAATAGTACACGACCTTTTTTTAAGCTGTTACTTTGATAATAATCATTTGGAAAAACGAGTTAAATCGTGAAATATTAATTTAACCTCGATACGCTGAATTCTTGTAAATTTATAAACGGGTAATACGTAGAATAATATATGCAAGTCGAAGAGGGTGGTGACCATTATATAGTAAGAGAAAGCGCTTTCCCGACTGTATTTTTTAAATATCCAAATTTCGAATTATTTAATAATATATACTAGCCTATATATTCTATAAGTAAGTATTTCAATGTTTGTAATATTATTGTTAGTGTTTTCGTGTTATAATGTAAATTTGTGTTCAGGGGGTGGTTAGAACAGGTTTCTATAAATATGTTCCAGAGTTCAACTAAATATTAACTTAGGGTTAAATTATATGATATTAAAGGGAGAGCTTTAAATGTTTCATAGTTTTATAAATAACTAAAATTTTTAACTCCCGTTCCGGTTCTAAAACAGGTTCTTTTAAATTCTGTTAATAATATAATAGATAATACTATAGCCTATAGGTGTAAGGAATTTTAATAAACTGATAGATTATTGCGTTTGAAAACGGCTCTGCTCTAAATTGGGTGTACTAAAACGATTTTAGAAATAAATTGTTTTTCAAAAATTTCAAGACGAATAATATATTTCTAGTTGGAATATAATTGATTTATCTAGTTATATATGGTTAAATTTAATTACATAGAACATAATATTATACTATTGTATTTAAATTTCAAGTCCCAAAATTACAAATTCCATTGAAATAAACCTAAAAACAAGATCGTTATATAAAACCCGAAAATACCTAGCATTATTTGAGTTTATATGTTTATAAAAAAAATTCTTATATTTTTCTACTTTATTGAACACAATTAGAAATTAGAAATTACAATTAGAAAGTAATGTCATATTATAATCAAATATATTTATTTTCAATTATCTAAACTTTTTTTTATCGTCTCTTATTTTTGTTAATAAATGTCTGCGGACGCCCTTGATGTAAATATTATATTACACAATAGTTTTAAGTACCTATCTATATGTATAGGTATAATATTTTTTTTTTAACTGGCAAAATAATAATAGGTATCAATACTGTCGCATGCGAAAATAAAAACATCCACGACATACCTATCGTTAATACCACTGATTAATTTTCTTATTAATGATATGCACATTGGTCTTACAAAATATATTATGCAGATTAGACCGAGAACATGACACACACTCCAGTCGGTGATGTCATTATATAAAATCGATAATAAAAATAAATCTCAAAACGTTCTAAACGCTGCATACATCATATTATACTTCCGTGCCAACCAAATATTCACGAATAAATCACAACACAGCGTATATGTTTTGAACGTTTGTCACGGTCAAAGATCAGTGTTATGTGTTCGTATTTTAATTTTTTACAGATTTTCATCATTTTACATAATATTACGAGCCATCTGATAAGCATAAGTAATATATTGGCGCCACCCAAGTCGACGCTATATAATATATACTTATCGTCATGGTTATTAATATTATTATTATTTTTTTTTATTTGTAAATACATAAAATACATTAATATATTGTAGATATTATTATTATTATTATAAACGTAGACCTAATAAGATTCCCTGAAATAATAAATGCTTGACACGATTTTCAACAATACATTTTAGCTGTCTATTTCAAGCCGCTAATATTGTTTTTTCATTAATTCATTTATAATAATTACAAATTAAGACTATGAAATTGGGCACTATCAATGAATCAACACTTTCCATACTACCCATCTAGAGTTAATAATCTTTATTATTATTATTTTATATTAGGGACCGACTACTAATTGTTGGCATAAAAAAACTTAAGTATGGCGTACTAAACTACTAAATTTTCGAAACTCTGCGTGTTTCTAGTGTTATAAACGAATATATTACACCTACATTTATACTGTTATAAGACTATCGAATTATTTAAATTATTCAAAGCTATAACAAACATCTAAAACTTTAAAAATGTGCTTAAACAAAAAAAGTTTTAAAACATTTCAATGAAGCTGTATCAATGGAATTTACATTTTTGAACTTGTTACGATATCTGAATTCAATTTTATAATTGGAAAGCTATAGTTTAGAGAACTTAAAAAAATTCTATAAATTATATAAAATCCCATCCCTAATCATAAATTACGAATGGGTATATATACTATACTATATAGGCTGCAGTGGTAAATTTTGATATAATACAGGTATACATTTTAAAATAAGTATATATATATAGAGTATATGAATTCCAATACATGAAAATGAAACCTATTTGAGAAATATATACGATAGGGTACGAACGAGTATAAGTAGCCCAGCTATGTTAGCTATAAAAGATTTGAATAATTAACATATGGACCAAGCCAACATATCGGTCGAAAGAGGATGTCCATCAGTTTTAAAATAAACATGTATTTGTAAAATTCAGGCTTTTAATGTTAATTGCTGATTTATTTAAGTTCCAAGTTATATAAGTGTTAATGTTGTTTATGTTATGTATCGTAAAATTACAATTTTTTCTGAAATCCATTTCACTAGAACTAAACATCACTTAAAATACATCATTGAGGCTTAGAATAAAAAGGTTCTATAGTGATATTTTAAAATTATTCAGGAAGATAATTTTTTAAGAATTAATTTGCAACGTTATGTACCTAATATGATTATACATAGTAAAGATTTTTTCGGGTTTTCAAATTTTCTCTGTAAATTGACATACACAAATTTTATTTTAGCTCGAAATGTGCACTTTGTAAATATTAATAAGGTAGTATAGAAAATTGATTAGTTTAGAATTAGAATTAGAAGGTCTTAATTTGTAAATTTTACAATTGTAGCCGATATAGGTACACGATGAGCCCGTCGCGACTGTTACGACCATTATTAAATACTCTGCAAACGTTTATAGTACCTATTTAACGTTGGAATGGGTCAACAAAAGTGTTTTTCCGTGCCGATATTTCGATCTATATACTCGTCAATAACCCGGTCGATGGTTCGTCAATTGCTATCACATGACGTGCGATGACTGATAATACCCCGTCGTACGACGCGTATTATATATTATAAACACGCGGAATCCCATTAGAATTTTAATAGGTATCCTAGCCAAAATACCGTGAACATCATCATGTAGGTATATAGAACGCGCCCGGTATCGGGTTTAAAAAGCTATAGGGACATTACGCCCTCGTGTATTTTAAACCATCGCGCGCGGTTCGACCAAGAATACGTTTTGATAATATAATTGATTGAAACCTGGACCGTTTTATTATTATTATTATTATTTATTTTTTTTTTTTTTCGCCCGAACCAATAATATATATACCTATACCACATACAGCCGTATAAATATAATATATGAAATCGATCAATTGTCGGAGATAAACGTATATCGAACGCACGATGGAGCACGGCGAACTAGACGTATACCTACCTATATATACCTATATGTAGAGATATTCCAAACGGTTAAGGCAATGTTGGTCACGACCGAGGAACGTACTCTGCTTGTCTCTCATCGATATTATATATGTAAATAAATACACACGCAAAGTAGTCGGATCTTAGTGAATATACGTGTATATATATGTGTGTGTGTGTGTGTGTGTGTGTGTATTTGCAGTGTGTAATGTGTGTAGGTATATATACGTATACGTGACACTTGGCGACTTCATTACTTTATACTTTCGTTCAAGCAAAACGATAAGATAGCTTAGATTTGAATAATGTCCGGAATTATTGTTTACGCGTTTATTTGTTTTTACATAGGTACTTATACATTTTCTATTGGTGACATACCTATGCATTTCGAATATCGACACGACCGACAAGAGCCTAAAAATATATCATCAAATCACTTAAATAACACCAGATGTCCGTACACTACTGTCAAATTATACGCTTAAAAATGTTCTAATTCGTATTTTTCTCAAAATGTTCTTTTTTTTTTTTTTTCGTGAATAAATTATCTCGAAAAAGAACGGTGCATTTTTATATCGAAAAATGAAGTCTAAGTGAATTATATTGAACGAGTTGAATTTAAGTAAACGGGTTCAATCTAATGACAGTTCAGAAAACGGTTAGGTAATTTTATTTGCATTAGATATGTTGTCGGTATGAAAAGGTTTTTATAATAAAATGTTTTTTGTTCATTTTATAAATGCTCAACTAATTAATGTTTATAAATTCCAACTAATAATTAATACTATTTAAACGAATGGAATTTTATCTAAAAGTTGATATTAATATTTTATTTCAATCCGTCGTTAAGTGAAAAGTTTTATGAATGCTTAAAAAAAAACTTAGAATGAATGAATTTATATATAGGATTTTTTTTTTTTGTTTATCATCAATAATTAGACATTTTAAGGCGTAAAGTTTAAGATAGAAATGATATTTGTCGGTTTAATAATAGAGAGAATAAAATCTTTTATAGGTATGTAATATAAAAAAAAATAAAAAATATTTCACATTGAGTTTCTTCAAAATACTACAATTTTAAGTCAGTGTAAATTTGTTTAAAATTGTATTCATTTGTATGGGTTTGGGTGTTAATTCACAGAAAAAGTGATCAACGTGTACCTAGTTATATGTAGTGGACAAAAAATATGAGCGAAAATTTTTAAAATCCTCGTTGTCAGGATGACATTGATAACAATTTGTGTCTTAACAGTAAATTATATACCTGATTTTGTTTGAATATTATATAAAAATATATTAATGATAAGAGAACATTTTACGGCTGTTGTCGAATAAGTAATTGAGTTTAATTACAATAGTAAATGTCCATGGTATAAGGGTTAAGCAAAGATTCTTGACTGACGTAAGTTATGATTATTTGTTACGAGTATATTTTAAGATTGAAAGCTGAAAATGAAAAACTATTTTAATTTAATATACTTGATTGTGTAATATATTTACTCTTACATACAATGAAAAAACCTATTAATATGTTAAATACTGATACAAAACAGTTTTTCGACCATATTTGTATTATAATGCGACCTTCAACTTTCAGATTTATTTTGAATGAATGACCCCGTTCCCCATGGTTATATGATTTATATGCGATTAATGTGTTTAGGTAAAACAATATATATATATATATGGTGGAGAGGGAAGTAAACGTATAAAAATGAGGTTAAGTGCGAGAGATGTGGAGGGTAAACAAACGAGACGACAAAAAGGGTTAGAGATCCGTGGATATTTGAAGTGGATATAGTATGGGTGTACTCGGAAAGCGCGCAAAACGGCTTTTGAAAAATGGCTATACAAAGACGTAAAATATACCAAGTGGTCAAATCGATGAGCACGTTACATAGAGCTTGAAAACGTATAACAACTATATTATATTATATTATATTGTGTCGTTCAGAAATTTATCGGCATAAAATTTTCATCGATTAAAAAAATTATCATAATATATAGGTGGTAGTTAAAATCATTCGGGATGTCGAAGAACAAGACGCGACGACAGAAAATGTGTTGCCTATCACGGTAAATTGTACAATATATTATATATTGTATACGAAATCGTTTAGTTATTCGGAAATTTTGTGGTATGTACAACTTTGTGACATGTATAAGGTATACCCTACCTATATACTCTGAAAGGCCCCTTTACATATTTTATGGAAATAATTCCGTATGGAAAATACGGGTTAAACAGATATATACTGCAGTTCTCTCTCTGCAGCTTCATCACTGTTCTTTTGTTCGAGTTGTATTTAGGTACGCCGGGAGAAAAAAAAAAAAAAAAAAAATGAATGGAGATGAAATTTTTACCATTTCAGTCTTGCGGGACACGCGCGTTTATTATTACAGACGCCCCGAAACCTCTCGAAAAAGCAATAATTTAACGCCGTACGGCTATATTTACTGGTATTATTATTATTATTATTATTATCATTAATATTCAGTACTACACGCATTACGCTTGCTATACGGTGGCAAGACTATGTTTTATTTTTAATCGTGGAAACAGAAGTGGACGTACATATACTTGGGTATCTACCATTAATTCAGTGTTGGGTAGTGACGTAACGGACGTTACTCGTTACTGTAACGTAGTTACGTTATAGTAACTTCGTTATTTAATTTTTGTAGTGACGTAAGAGTAACTACGTTACCTAGTTATCCGCGAGTAACTTTGTAAAATAACGCGTCACATATTTATATATAAAAAAATACAATTTATTCCAATAAATTTGTCTGAATTGCCGATGACCCATCATATTATCTGCGAAAAGTAGATATTTTAACGATTGCCGGATTTTATATAATGAGTCGGAGTAGGCATGATATTGAATTTTATAAATTCCACTGAAGATTATCAGAAAAAAAAAAATAAAGATATTTTTGACATTTTATTTTATTATTTTCATTTTTGCATATTTAAGAATGTTGAAAGTAGGTAACGTCATTGTAACTAGTCACTTTCGAATTGAAAAAGTAACGTGACGCTATTACTTTTGTATTTAGGTAACGAAAAATTAATCTAGTTACCTTTTAATTTTGTAACTAGTAACGTAGCTTAGTTACTTTTTAACAGTAACGTACCCCCAACACTGACCATTATACGATAATATTATACACTGACCGTATATTGCCAGCCATTAACGGATAGGATATTGGTAATTTATTTTATTCTGTCTCGAGTTCTCTGTCACGATGCGGTCGCGGGAATCCGTAGCGTTTTAGTTATTTAAATTATCGCGGATTTACAAGCCGCCAAAACGGTATTTTTAATCTTGGCCGTTCAAGACGTGGCGTAGGCCGAAGGCCAATTTTATCGTTACTCATACACAAATCCATATTACGTACACTGTGATCGGATGACTTGGGTAAAATATTTTTTAAAAGTATTTCGAATACATATTCCAAATATACTTCCGAAAAAAGTATAAAAGTATTTCAAATAATACTCCACAAAATATATTCCAAATAATACTTTAAGAATACTTTTTTTTTTTTTTTTTACTACATTTCAATAACAAAAATAGTATCGAATCGTAATATTATTATATATTTTAATCGTTTATTTTCGTGTAAATGAATATAATAATAGGTATAATAGGTACAATTTACAATACACAACTACCTATATTATATATTATAATACACCTATCTACAGTGGTTGAATTGGAAAAAATAATAAGGACGGACTCTGAGCTTAGTTAAAAAATCATCGTTCCGAGACATATTAAAGAAAAAGTAAGCCGCGGAGGACTTCGTCCCCCACACCCCCTTACAAAGTTTCTTAACCAGGGGACATTTTTAAAAACATTTTACATTATTATATAACATGAATAGAAAATATTTTTTTTACATTATTGTTGGGTTACATATTTTCAAGATATCATAGTTTAAGCATTCCTCTTTCAAAATAATTTAACATTTTTCCTTTTAAATGAATAATCCAGGAAGTTGTAGATGTACATTTTATATCATTTTTCGTAATTTCACGATTATTCCAAAAAAAAAAAAATTATAATTTTTAAAAATATTAAATTAAAATTAAAATAAACACTGCGTTCCTTGCATTCCTTGATAAATAAATTATTAAGGGGTACGCTGTTAAACATGAAAAAAATGAAGAGTAGCTCCGTCCCCCTGCTTCCCTCCCCAAATTCACCGCTGCCTAGCTACCTATATCATAAATTATATCCAAATTTTAATATTAAAGTTCAATATTGTTTAATTAATTTAAGTCATAAGCGAGTAGGAACTTATTTCTATTTTGTTATAATTAGTATAATATACCTAGATTATAAGATCTCATATCACTAACTACTGTAATTATTAGGTACTTAATTTCTTATAATGAAATAATATATTCGAACTATTTATTTTATCAATACAAATTATTATTACTCGAATAAATATATTTCAAATTAGAAAACAATATTACCGTCCACACTAAATATATACCTAGTTGAAAAAAACAAAAGAAGATAATATAATGTACTATAAAATATTATGCGCTTATACCTACACAAATAATATAATTTACATTGACGGACAAATAATGATATAATTTTTAAAAATATGAATTCACCTTGTAAAAAGTGTTCAAAACACTCTGTATATTTAATACTAAGAAAAAAGTATTTAAAAAATATTCCGAATACCTACTTGAAATGCATTCGGAATACAACCCAAGTCCGACTGTAACATATATTATGTGTAGGGATATATCGCGAAATAGAATGCGATATTTATTATAACGTTCGCGTAGGTATATAATTATGAAAATAGTTCGGTGGCATTTATTGTTACCTACGTAGATTTCGTTCTTTTAACAGCGATAGACAGAATATACGTATATATATACCGCGACGACGATTATGATGTGTCGATTATATTATATTTTATTATAATTGAATCGTTCGAAAGCAAAAACTTGCGAGTACCTACCGAAAGGAAATGTTTGGATATATAATACATGATGATGGTGCGCGCGGAAAGCGCCGGAGGTGTACGACGTAGAGACGAATTCGATTTGGACCCGACAGATAATAATGAACGAAAAAGACAATATTCCATAGAAAGTTACCATTTTATTGGACCATCCTGCTTCGGGGTACGTCGCACTAAAGTTATTAGATTTTCGTCGTACACACGGTTAATGCAATTATAACTTGGGCCACCCGTGCTGCGTTGGCGGTCGGTTAGGGTTAGGTTATAGGTATAAGTATAGTACCTATATTTATATTTATTACGAGTAAATTTAAAACGATCAAAATTAATTAATATAATATATTATTAAATACAGTCTTTGTGTCACATATGTTGCTGCAGGTTTATTTGAACAACGGGCCCGAACACGATAATAAACCGTGGCCGGGCAAGTGGTTTTAGTTAAAAGTTAGTCGAAAATAGAAAATATGATAACCGAGTCAAGTTAAAAGTTACATTTTAATTTTAGTAAAAAAAAAAAAGTAGTAACCGAATCAAGTCGAGAGCTCGTATAAAAATAAATAATTCCAGTTGAGTTTGCATAATATAGGTGTCCAGTTAAAAGTTTTTCACTATCTATTCATTTTTATACTAATATTACTTTACCGATTATTAATTATAAAATCCATTATTGTACGGACCGTTGAGTAAAATACTACTACCTGTTTCAATAAAATAATAAGTAAAACAAACAAAATTATAAAAAAATAACAAAAAATATAGAGAAAAAACTATACCTATAGTAATGCCCATGGTAAATTGTTACGTAAACGGTTATTTTGAAAATAATTTAAAATTTAACTTTTAACTCGTTACCTGTTACACGACATGGAATAAAAGGTATGCACATACCTGTGTATGTGTTTGTTATCAAAAGATACCATAAGTAATTTAACGTATATGTTGTACGTATGTGTATCTAATAAACAAATCTACTTCCAAAAATTTTCGGTATCTCAAATAATGCGTTGTGACAATATTCTTTTCCAATTAATTAGTTGAAGTTTTTAAAAATATAATAAATCCCGAGTTCTCCAACGGTAAAATGGTAGAATACATTTTGTACCAATTTTTGTTCGTCGTTCGTTTAACTACGAGACCTATGATATAGAACCTATATAAAACCATCAATAAATCCTAACAATATAATTTTGTTGATCTTTTCGCCAAATAATAATAATAATAAATAGGTAATATCGCAAAACCGTATGGTATATCTGCCTATTTTAAATGCCATACATGTTTAATATAGATTTTCAAGTTTTAATTAAATTTTTTCATAACCGAGTGTAAGTTGCTCTACTAATATAATCTCAACGAGACATTATTATTATTATTTAAAATCAATTTAAAACGTATCGTTTTAATATTCAGAGAAGTGTGATGTACATGTATTATATTATTATAAACCTAGTTAAAGTAGATTGAACAAATTAAAAAAAAAAAAAATAAATAAATTAAAAATTGAAACAATTGAATGGATTTTAGGTTTCGAGTATAAAGCGCATACTTATATTAATCGTCATTATTGAATATAGTAAAATTAGGAATAAAAAACCAGTATTATAATCCATTTATTCGTTATATAATATTCAGCGTGCGCGGGAAACTAGTTTTCGTGTAAAAACAAAATGTGTCTTCGCACATTTACTAGACGTTTTTAATGTAAAAAAAAAAAAAAAAAAAAACAACTTGTTTTAAACATAAACAAAATTGTGTTTATATATACTGTGCGGATCAGAAAAATTATTTAGAGCCATATATTATTTTGTCCGGGTCTTACCTGCAGACGATTGTCTTGCCGACTCTACGTGCCCAACGAGCCACAGGACTAAGGCAATAACCGATAGAAATCCCGCAGTTTTTTGGAACATCGTCGTTACTATATATATATATAAATATATATATATATGTATGTATGTATACAATATATATATATATATATATATATATGTTATAATAATACTATTTTTTTAAAAATTATTATTATTCAAATCAAACGTATAATATATACTCGTATATATATAAAAAAAAAAAAAAATAAAAAATTATAAATAAATAATAATTTCGAAAATCGTCTAAAAAAAAAAGAAAAAAAAAGAAAAAAAGAACTACATGCCGGGCCGGTTTTGTACGATATCGTACTCAAATCGACTCGAACATTACGAACGACGTTTGTACAATAAATAAACGATTATACAATAATGATAACAATAATAATTTATTATATTAATATTATAACATAATATGATAACACGGACGCACGTGCTAGACCACTATTTGTACAGCGGGAGCGCGTGGACTCGTGTCGGCGGCGGGTACGAGTGCGTATGATCGCTATGCCGCCCGTACGTGCCCATAACGGACGTTTTTCCCTCGCGCGCGCGACCGAACGTCGGCGGGTCTCGTCGGTTACAATCGGTCGCGGTCGCCGCCGCCGCCGCCGGCAGCAGCTTATACGAGCGGGGCGCACTTGCAGTTGGGTATTTTAATTTTCCTCGCACACGGACCCCCTTTTTTTTTCGTTTCGTTCTAAAACCCCAACGGCCAATATATATTTATTTATTTATTTATTTATTTAATATTATATACCACACAATATGTAGCTGCAGCTGTAACGGTACATGTATAGTTTTTTTTGGTTTTTTTTTTTTTTTATTCTAATTAAAACGATCTAAATATCGTTAGACAATCGATCGTAAAACACCGCGGACGAGTACATCGTAGGAAACACGGAGAGAAAATGGTTTGAAAAAAAAAAAAATGAAAATAATGAAAATAATTGGCTCGTGTAAAGTATAATAATAATAATAATAATAATAATAATAATATGTAATATCAGGCGATCGTATAATTTTATGACACGCGCCAATGATGGACAAGATCCAATATAATACTGCAGCGTACACGCGTATAAGAAGTCGATAAAACGTTGTTTGAAATACGCATTATAATTATACGCGCGCAGTGTGAAATTGGCAATATTTAAAAGAGTTTCGCGTTAAAGAAAATTCTATACGTGCATATAATAAATTTCAATTTTATTGTAAAATTGAAATAAATTATGCAAAATTTTGTCACCGCACAGTGCATAATGTGAACGCACTCGTGTAATAATAATATACGTATATATTCCTATACAACACTGCTGCAGTTACGTATTACGCGCACCATGTTAGAATTTACTCTTTTACAGTTTATTTATTGTGAATATATTTTTAATTTTTTTTTAATAGGTATTAGGTACACGATAACATATTACAGCCAGTGTATATTATATAGAATATAAATTGTGTGTGTGTGTGTATAATGCGTATTTATCATTTCGTTTAGAATATATTATAATGTAAGAAAAACAAGTTTGGAAAGCCTACTCTGTGAACGTGCCCAAGATAAAACATATTTTAAAAATAGTAATGGATAAACTATATAATTCCATAAACAATTTGTTTAGCATACTATATACTTATGTATAGAAATCTAAATCAACAAAATCAATAATAGTTGTAAATATTAATATCGGTAACTAACTAATATTATACAACGAATTGCAAGGACAAACAGACGGACGTTAAGAGAAACACACATTTCGAGCGTTTTAGATTTCCCGTTTTCTGTCTTTCTATAGGAGTTATATGAATAACAAGAGATAAAGATAATCGATTATCAAATCAACAATATTCCTCGCAACTACTAATATGTACAGTAACTATGACAACGTGTCGATAGAACGGATGGACGCAACGGAGATTTAAGGTGTCTAAAACTTATGTTTAAAAACTTAAAAACCTGTATAGTAACGCATTTTATGTACACACATCAAGTATCTTATATAATATGTCTGTAGTATATATGATAGCTCAGAAATATATATATTATGTATTGTTGGTATTTACTAAAGATGGGAAAGTTAATAATAAAATCAACTCAAATAAGTAAAGTTTAAATTAATCCAAAAACCTTCACTTAAAAGTCTTAAATATTTATAATGCTAAAATGAAAAAACATATTATCATAATTCCGTTAAAAGAAGTTAATTAGGTATATTTATTTTTAATTAGAGAAACTAGAATTTGAATTTTTAACACTATTTGATAAATTGTATTAAATATTCCCATTTTTTAATTTTTTTTAATGCATACTCAACCCATTCATTACCCATTTTATTAATAATTAATTATTATACACAAATTTCGATTAAAAATGTTTATGAGGAACTCACGAAAATCGTTCTTTTCCAATGTGTTAACTTAACACTTAATGGTAGGGTTATGAAAATTAACTGTAAGGTTAAGTTAATTGCACAATGAAAATTTAAACTAATTAATTGAATATAATGATACAATTATTAAATAGTTGAGTTAAAAAGTTTAAAAAGGATTAACATTTTAACTTGCAGACTTTAATTAAATAGCTAATTCCCATCTTTAGCTTTTATTATAATAAAATGGGTTTTATCAATATTAGGTACTACTTATATTTTTCGAACATTTTCAGAAATGTTTACATTATTTGGCTATTTTTCACACACACTTTGAACTTCCAAGTTTCGCATGTTTTGTATTGTATGAATACGAGTATAACACATTCAGAGGACGCCAACATTTTTCAAATGAAAAATTGTATTAGCATTTTTCATTTTTGTCAACTTACAAACATGATAAAAATACGAAACAAAAAATAAATTATAGTTAATAATATTATCTAGTGACTGATGGAGCCGATTTCTGAGATACCTATGCATTTTTTTTACGAGCTGTTAATATATAGATTTTAAAATTTTTTTAACAGCTTATAAAACGTTTAAAAATGCATGTATAAAAAATCGGCTCCATCGGTCGCTAGATAATTTTGTTCTTTATAAAATTTATTTTTTTTAATTCATCTTTCTAAAATATTCTCAAGTCGATAAAAATAAAAAATGCATAAACAAATTTTTTTTTTTCTAACAAATATCGTGATTAAACGACAATGGTACTGATACAGGTCTATTTTTAACTCGTTTGTTTTGTTTATCATTTAAAGCGCTCTTGAAGAATTTTAAAGTTAAATAATATAGATATAGAATTAAAATATATTAAAATGTGTTTAAGTTTATGATAATCATTCTTGTTTCTTAATTTCGCGTTTGTGATTAAAATCGTATTTACACTAATATCTTAAACTCAAACCTAACACTCTCAAATTAAATTAATATTATCGCACATATGGGTAAAATATTTTTTAAACAAACGACGATAGTATAGTTTACCATCTAATTTTTTATTGTATTCAGTGGCCTGCAGTTGTATATTATTACAATATTATAATATAAAATATCGCAATCGGCATGATAAATTTATTATTATTATTATTATTATATGTTTATTGTTTTAATTCGTTTGCTATAATAAATTCCTTATAATATTTAACATGGTTTCTATTGGTGTATATGATGTCATCCAGATTAGATCAACAGTTGTACACGACATCAAAAATAATTGTAATGTATATATTATAATATGATCATGTTATAATATTATTGTCTTTATTTTTAACGTGGGCACATTTTATACCGATTTCTTCTAAGCTCTATATTGTATATTATATAGGTACCTATATAAGTATGATAGTTTAATGTTTATATAAAATTATGTATGAACAGGTGTATGAACATGTATATATTCTCGTTCGCCGGGAAATGTTGTACCTTAAATTTTAGTTTTAAATGTCGGATATAAAAAAAAAAAAAAATATTTACCAATTGTTCCGATAAAAAGATGATTTTTTTTTTATGGTTCGTGTTCATATAAAATATCGAATACCCATATGTCGATGATATATTGACAATAATTGTATAACATTTTTTTTATACACACAATTAACGATAAGTATAAGACCAGCTATTATAATATATAATAATCTTTGGTCCCGGGGAAAAAGGGCTTAAGTCAATTTTCTATATAGTTTTCAATACGAGCGAAATAAGAAAAACAAACAAATTTGGTAAAAATGGCTGAAGTCAATATTTATTTTCAAGTCCATATATTTTATATGGTTCAAAAAGACATAAGTTTATTTTAGGTTAGACTTATGCCTTTTTTCCCAAACAATAAGTAATATTATACTAACTTAAGACATCTTTACTATCGGTATATAACTATACGGGTTAGAAGTTAACATAAACAAATACTAATGCGTTTAGACCGAAAAATTAAGGGGAAAAAATATACAATACCAAAAAAAATAAATAAAAAATTCCAAAAATTTACTTAAGCCCTTTTTTCCCGGAACCAATGAATTTATAACTATATATAGTACATACCTACTATATAATATATATTCACTATACTGCAGTATTAAAAAGTATTTTGATGATATTTTAAATACATATTTATATTAGTATTTTGAACACATTTAGTTTGGTTCTAGTTGGTACTTTGAAGAGGTCAGTTTTCGAATTTCCTAATAGTTCACTTAAGCAATAAAGAAACTACATACATATTAAAATGTAGGGGAAATAACGAAATATAGGTATAGTTACCTATTTTTTTTAAAATCATTACATGGAAGCTCCACTTAAATTCGTTTTATTGTTTGCAATGATTTATCATTACTTTCAAATTTAATACATTCAATACCAGTATTCTACCCGACAAGTGATGTGCTACCATTTATACTTATACCCGACGAATTAAGTGCACATTTTTAGAAATGTTTTTCATAACATTTAAATACTTAAAAACAATTAAGTTTTATCAAATCACATTTTGATACATATGGAGTATGATTATGCTGGATAATTTAACATAATTAACTACTTAATATATAAAAATATTAATTAGCTTAAAGTCAAAATGTTATGGTAGGTATATTGGAACTAATATAAAGTGTAATAATTATGTTTATTAATAGGTATATTATTAATGGTCCAAGTAGACCATTTCAAATACTTAGGCAGCATTATAACGGATGATAGAAAATGCACAAAGGAAATCAAAATCAGAATAGGTCAAGCGAAAAATATTTTCTCCTCGAAAAGAAGAAATTACTAACATAAAAAAATATGAACATAAATAAAGGGGCGAGTACAAGATTGTAAAGTCTGTGTAGAGAAACTAAGGATCTTAGGGTCCGAGTAGGACCAGGGTTCGGCTTTGAGTCCTTACTTATTTTCCCTGGTAATGGATGAAATAACAAGGGATATACAGGGTGAGGTACAATGGTGCATGTCTTCAGGTGATATATAGTGCTGATAAAGAGAGTCCTGAGGAAATGAATGGTAGACTTGAAGAGTGCAGGGAATCGCTCTTGAAAGTAAAGAACTTAGCATTAGTAGAGGTAAAACAGAATAAATAGAGTATGTTTTTTTTTTTTTTTTTGTAGTAATATTACTAGAACCCTACATTCTTATATTTTATATTTTATTTTGTTTTTTTTTTGCAACTAAAAATTTTAATTTTAATTTTTTATTTATTTAATTTATTTTATAATCTAATATAAGTAGCCATTTCATAAATTAATTTTAAATGTTTGCTGTTAGAAATGTTTATTAATATTAAGTTGTAGATTTGATAGAATGTTTTGAAGTTTACTGAAATTTCAATTATTTTCATTGATGATAAATAGCCGATAGCCGAAAACATATCATTCTTAGTATAATAATATTCTTATCAATTGAATTATATTGTCAATTATTGGGTAATTATCATTTTTTATATCGCTGTAATTTTAATTATATATTTATTTATAAATTAGCTATCTTGGATTATAAAAAAAAATTTAATTTAGTTGGAAAAAAATAAAATAAAATCTAAAAATATGTATTGTAGCACACAGTTTTAGTACCTAATTATTAAAAAAAAAAACTTAAAAATATACAACAGAACAAAAATTATAGCATTTCTCAGATCTCTGCGAGACACTCTGTACATATATATATATATTTATATATGCATTCAGCATTTTTATGTATTTTATTTTATGTTAACGATTTGTGCAGACCTAATCAAAATATCTACTAATTATTACTACTTTAAAATAATCCTTCTTAAGTATTTAAACAAATGCCTTTCTTGACTGCAATATATGTATATATAATCTATCTCTATATAATTTTTAAAAAGTACATGTGCTATAATCATTCGAAAATAATGTGAATGTTATAAGCAAATAAATAATTTTATATTGCATAGGAAATTTGATGAAATTTCCAAATCATTAAATATGCATAGTTATATAGCTCGAGGGAATAACAAAAAAAACTTATTGACGTTTAAATTAATAAGTGATTGAATTATTATTTAAAATTTTAAAATTTAGTTTATAACAATGTCCAACTATTATATAATATAATTGCGCTATAACCAAATAAATACTTTTATATTGCATAGGACATTTAAGGAAAATTCCAAATCATTATAATACGCATGGTTACCTACCTATATAACCTGAGGCAATAAATTAAAAAACATTTATTAGATTTTTAAATTAATAAGTTGTACGATTATTATTTAAAATTTTAAAATTTAGTTTTTAATAATATATAATTATTATAAATTATGTTAATATATTACCTATACTCTCAAGTATTAAATTAATGCACATTAAACTCGGTAAAATAAAATAAATAAACAAAGGATTAGACATAATATTTTGGTGTTGAGTTACTTGTAGAATTATTTATATGTATAAATAAATACCCAGTTTCTATAAAAACTACTTTTTGTAGAAACTGGGTAAGTATTTATTTATACATATGATTAGACATAATATAATTATATAATAGGTATGAGTATGTATATTAATAAGTAAATTATATGTTATAATTCTATTGTTCGAATAATTTAAATCGAGGAAGTAATAAAAGATAATCCTTGAATGATAAGTTCGAGTTGAAAAATAAAATAATATTATTACATTATTTTGTCGAAATCGAATAATACAAGTAAAATGCTCAAGACATATAATATACCTACAGGGTGTAACAGGTAGCTATCTGGAAATTCAATACATTTTGTTATACCTATTCGATAATTTAAAATGTTCTTTAAAAAATAATAAATATTACACTCTTGTGTTATACTTACAAATTCTTTAATTTAAAATACACTCAAAATATACAATTTCTAATTTAGTCAAATTTTGCTCAAAAAAAATTTAAAATATGCCTGCTATTATATAATAACTATTAGAAAAGTATTTTAAGTAAGATTTTTTACTTTTTAATAATTTATTTTTTATTTATTGAAATTTTTAAATTAGAATATATTTATTTTGCTCATAAATTTATTTCGAATAGTCGAAATTAATAACTGTGATATTGGTTAATTTTTTGTCCTGTGAGATAGTAAATGCAGTTTAATTGAGTAAGGATACTTACGAAAACATAATTGCATGAAAAAATATTCATTACCTAATCATAGTTTTAGTAAAAGGGCATTTTACAAGCACATACAAATATTTAAATACAAATAAAGTAGTATTTTTTAAATATAAACATATATATATAATAATATATTTAATATGGTTAATAATTATACTTTATATGTTATTAGTTATAACATACTGTATTCTGATTATTAAAGTTTATAACATTTTAAGTGGCAGGTCCATATTAATTATTAATATATTATACTAAAGCATCAATATATACCTAATATATTCGAAATATATAAAAATATATTTATTAGATAAAACACTTGTGCGGAAAATATGATAATACTTACTGTATTTTTAAGTAGATATTTATACATTATACAAAATGCTTTTATGAAGTTTTCGGAATATTTCAAAAATAATGTATTTGAAATAATATCAAAATGCATTAAAAGTATTTAAATACTATAATATTGAAACATTTACTATATTATTTGTGTTGGAATACTTAACAAAACTAAGTAAATACTAAATGGTATACATTGTATAATGTACATAATTTATAGGTATTCTCTATAAAATATATTATATATTATTATATATATATATATATATTACAATATACATAATATATGTATTATATTATTATGTACTATTTTATACAAAATGATATGTTTATCCTTAAACAAAAATATATAAAAGTATTTGATTACCTATAATATATATCAAACAAAGCCCGAAAACTATTCACATCTTTAAAAGTTATAAAAATCGTGAATGATAAATGACTGAGTTCACTTCAGTGAAGGATTTTACCATCAACGTTTTTATAAAATTAGATTTAAAAAAGTTATCCAGATACCTACAGTTATAGTTGTAAAAAAAAAAAAAATGCTTTTAAACAGTACCTACATAAAATACTATTCAAATAATTTAAAAAAAGCGTTTAAAATACTACTGAAATACAAGTTTAAAAATATTATTCCAATACCTTTGTAAAGTGTTTTGAATATTTTGAAAACACTCAAAAAGTTGAAAAATTAAATCCCAGATTAAAATTGTGATTAAATTTGAAAATAATTAGTCATTTAAAATTATCTCCACTTTTTGCAAAAATAAAAATGTGAAATGTTAACGTAGAATATAAAATTCACAGTAAATGGAATTACATAATATCACTCAGATACTGCAGTCGGCAAAAAATAAAAAATAAATAAAACTATATAAGTATTTATAAATAAAATATGGTTTTGTAATTTTACCTTTATATGTTGACGAAAGATTAAGGGAAAAAATAATTAAAAAGTAAGTATTTAATAAAATAAGTATCTATCCAAAAACAAAATATATTTAAAGTATTTTATATCGTAAATAATTTATAAAAATATATTAAGAAAAATATTCGAAATCACAAAAAGTTATTGAATAGGTGGGGAAATTGGTCTATGGTCTCTAACCTAACCTCGGATAGGATAGTGCAGAATATTATTTAACATTTGGAAGCAAAAATAAACCGTTATATTATTCGAATAAACGATTGTATTCCGTATAATGTAATATTATTTTTCGGTTTATAGAAATTTTCCTTACGCTCGTGAAAAATCGTCACAGATAATCTGCTCAAAGTAGGATGAATTTGAAATGGAAAAACCGCCATTCTCGATTAGTCGACTCTTTTCGTCTTGAAAATTGTAGTTTACAATAATAATGAAAAAAAAAAAAAAAAAAAAAAAAAAATTAAACATTATTATTACGCGTGACCGAGAGATCCCTTGCGCGCAACTCAGAATCTAAATTGGTAACAATATACGTATATATATTGCGAAAAATTTTGATAATATTATTACATTTATAACATTTATGAGATAATAACAGACCCGATAAAATGACAAACACGACTATAATATAACTCATGCACGGGTGTACTTAATCTGACTAACCTAATGCACATGTCATTGCGCATTTATCAGATAGTCTTGTTGCACTCTGTATACATGTTACACAGCATCACATGTACCATATACGTATGCATTTCCGTGTAAAATACCGATGGTATTTCATTTCTAAGATTAGGGGGCTAATCACGTATAGTGCGTACGAGCGACGGGCACGGTCCGTCGTCAAATCACGTACCGGTTATAGTGTCCCATTTGCACCCGGGACGAGGAGTAGTACACTGCAGCCGTTTTACGAAGCACATAAACACACTGTTTGTAAACAATATTTTATTTCGAAACGATAAATCACTGCCGGTCAAACGCGGGGGGGCCAAATCGTGTTGTCAGTGAGGTTCAAAAGAGAGAAACAGGTCGATGATCTTTTGCTTTTGCTCGCTTATTTACGGTTTTAAAAGTTTCGAAAAAGTATTTTGAGCTTCGACCAATATTGTTGTTACGTGTGACCTTTTCTCTCTCTCTCTCTCTCTCTCTCTCTGTGACGAAAAACGGAGAGTGAAAAAAAAGCCTTCCACCCCCGATCGTCGCAAAACACACTGCGCCCACGTGCCGCCGACGCGGACTTTTCTCCCCGGGGCGTGTGTATTCGGCTGTTCGCAGTGTCAAGTACAGCGCGCGAACGTTTTAGCGACGTGCGCGCGTCTACCCCGCCAGTCCTAACCCGTTTTCTCGGTCGGCTCCTACTCGTATATAACGTAACAATATAGGAATACATTTGAGGAGTAGTTATTAGACGAGAATTCGAGACAACGTATTATGACTTCGACGTGTAATCGCTTCCGGCTAAAATATCCGACCCCGGGCCCGATAGAAACTTATACCTAACCGTCGTCGCCGTCGCCGTCGCGTGTATAAGCTCATTTTAACATTTATAATCACCGAAATTATACCGCCGAAGGGTGCGATCATCGGATCCACGCCAGCACGGGGCAACGGTGCAAAACAAGGGATTAATTAAAATACGTATACACACACGTGTACGGCCGTGTAATATCATTAACGCCTTAAATCGTCGCGTTTAATATCGTTTAAGAACGTATTTTATTACAACCATCGTAATCCCCCCCCCCCGAGTCGTAAAATCCATTTCATTCAATAAACCCTTATTAGGTTATGGTCAGACTAGACCCGAGACATCGTCCGAATATTTTTCGGACAGCATCTGCCGAATTATTGAACCGATATCATGGATAAAAATCGGCCGACAGATTGGTCAGACCACATCCGGATTTCGGACGAATTCACCAAAATTATACGGTATACACGAATATTTTTATTAGTTGCAGTTCGATACACGGGACCCATGGACGTCGCTGATGGAATGTGTTCTTGTTAGAAACTAACCCAGTGTTGTTAAGATATTTATTATTAACTAATAAAAAAGAGAAACAATTTTGGGTTAATGATATTTTTGCGGAGAGAGAAAAATCTGGAGAATTCCACACACTTTTCCCAAAACTTTTGAATCAGCCCGTTAAATTGGTAAGATTTTCATTTAACGTTCCATAAAGGTTCTTTTTCAAATACTAAATTTATTAATTTTTCAGAGTCCATCATGTTGTAAATAAATGTGTTAAAATTTGAATTAAATTCAAAATGAACGAGTGCTCCAGATTATTATGTTATTGAAATGAATGACGAAAGGAAAATGACAATACGTGTGTGTATAATAACGTTGTTTTTGTTTTTATTATTTGTTGTTATTATTATTATTCGGCCGATTTGTCCGAAAAAAACAAAACATTTTGTTTCCATCCGACATCGGCTGTATACGCCCGTATACGACCGAATTTATCGGATGTAATGTGACCGGTAAAATTTAATTTCATACTTTTATTTTTATCGTCCGTGTTCGGCCGAATACGGGTGTAGTCTGACCGCATACTTATACTCCACGGTCGGTCGGTCGGTCGGTCGGAAAACCAAAAGCATACCCCCTCGTTATCCATCCTGCACATATTTACGTTATAGGTATTTCTGTCAAACTCGTTAGATATTATCAGGGCCGTCCCGAAAGGGATGTCTCACCATCCCTCACCCGCACAACCTCGGAAAGCAGCCGGCGAAAATTGAGTTCA
Source organism: Pemphigus obesinymphae (assembly GCA_025469235.1). NCBI lineage: Eukaryota > Metazoa > Arthropoda > Insecta > Hemiptera > Aphididae > Pemphigus > Pemphigus obesinymphae. The sequence continues at coordinate 35,478 of JAIPRL010003487.1, forward strand.
GTCGGAAAATGTAAATAGTATAGAAAAAGTAGGCACACGCTTTTTTGTTTACGATGAGGTATTTCGGAATTATAATTTTATATTTCGAAGACAAGTACTATGTAATTTTTTTTAACATTTTCACCCCTTCCCCCCCCCCAAAAAAAAATCTATCAACTATATGATATACCGGAAACTTTTCATCGCGTAATTCAACGGCAATTAGATAAGTGTATAACGTTTCGTCGCGGTTTTCCGTGGGAAAGAAAATGTAGTTTAAATGAGATTTTTCAAGTGAAAATGGAAAAATACAGGGTAAATAATCACGATGAGTTGTTAAAATTTGAAGTTTAGAACCGGCATGTTAATGAATATTGTATTATTTTTGTTTTAATAACGTTTAACAATATAAGTAACTGCATTTGTTGGGTGATATTTTGGTCGTATTTGTACTCTAAAGTCATTTTTAATCATTTTCGATTAGTGGGGAGAAAAATTACAAGTATTTTTCATTTAAAATTTTTATTGGATTTTTAACTTTGTTAATTTGATAACGCAAAATTAAAACAACACAGATTGTCACCGCTGTCGGATGTCATAAATCGCAATTTTATTACATTTAATCTTTCTCGACATCGCTGTTTTAACATAAGGTGATTTTTTGAAATGTTTATTGAATTTTTTTGTATTATTAAAGAATTTTCAAGAGAAATATTGTATTTTTTTCCAAGACGTATAAATGCATTTTTCAAGTGCATTATTGTTAGTTTTTTAGGGCATCCAGACAAGTTCATTTATCATGACTGTATATTCTCTTGGTATCTAAAACAAAATTCTAGTGGACTTTTTGTTTATTGTACAGTGAGCCTTTGTTCAATTAGTTTTATGGGATAATGGGAACAAATTAATTAAGCATATATGGGTCAGAAAAATTGCTGTAATGCTTGTTCATAATCTTATGGTTTCAACGTTTAGATGCGAAATTATTATAGAATTCCAACGGGTTATCGACTTTAGAAAATTATTAAATATTGTTATTATAATATAATATACTATTACTATAATACATATATTATGCTTAAAGTGTTTGAAAGGCATACGCTGGCAATTTGAGAAAATTAATAATATATAAATCCCACGAGTCACTTTTGGAGACTTAATAACGCATAATGTACCGTTATTATATACCTAGTAATAATAATCGTACACATCTAATTTATTTATTTATTGAGCTCGTAAAAAAAAAAAAGAAAACAACTGCAATGTTATAGTTAAATATTCGATTTTTTTTATAGTGTTTATTGTCACCGTCCGTTTACATATACGGACATACGGTTAATATTTTTTTTTCTGTTTTTAAACCATATTTCAATCAATTAATCATAATGATTATAGTTAAAAAGGCGGATGTGCGCGATGATATGAAGTCTAAGCCACAAAGTGAATTTCTTTCATTATACTGGTAAATATATTTCTTTCATTTATTTTATATCGAATATTTTTATGGGATTTTTTTACACTAAAACGTGAAATCCAAAACCACATTTAAATGCACTCCAGATTTTCCATTAAAAATAATTTCTATATTTCTATATTTTATACTTCGCCAAAAGGCCGTATGTATTTTTTAGGTATTTTTAAATATAGAATGTAGTAACGTAGTCAGAAAATTGGCCAACGTAATGTTATCACTCAGTCTCGGCGCGACGCAAAACTCTTATTATTTTCTCCACCCAGAGATATCAATCACCGTATTCATTTTGATAATATTCATATTATGAACGGGATTTATTTTTATTTTTATTTCAAATTGATGGCCACGAATTTATCATTTAATATTTTTGAACTTTGTGGGCGTGGAAAAAAAAAACGATTTAATTTATTTTTAAATAATTTTGTGGGGAAACATCGTTAATATATAATTCCAATTAAAATATACGGTCGGAATATCTTAAATACCGTGATGATATCGAACGTTTAGTATTTTTCGGTTTTCATTAAGATTTTAGAATATTTATCATAACACAATTTTCATAGATTTGAGTAAGTATGTGTTTTTGTGTTTAAATCTCGAAATTCAATCAAATTTTACGTCAGGCACAAATATTTCGGAGTCCGCAAAGTGTTTTTTTTTTCGACATTTTAACGGTTTTAAGACTTACGTTTAGATGATAATATCATGGTTTTCGCAAGAGGCAACAAAATGCCGTGAAAATTCATACAAACGAGACGCTTAAAAAAACTAACTGTTCGTTGGATTTTCCAATCTATATAATATACTGGGTATGAATATAATGACTAATGAAACTTTTGTAAAAGTTTTACAGACGTTTTTAGGAGCAAAATGATATTGTAGTTTATATGTAAAATCAAAACTTCATTTGTTTAATAATTATGTAAAATTTGTATTTTACGAGACAGTTAAATTTCAATGAATGTTTTATGCTTATTTTCTTTTAAATGTATTTTCAAGGATTTTCAAGAACATTAACATCTATAGATTCCATACAGTACGTTAAACATTTAAACTGGTGACTGCTGATGACGTCATGGTGTTTTATTGCAATAGCGATCATATTTATATTATATTATTAGGCCTTCTATATATATATATATTTTGTTCATATACATTTAAATAAAATCTATTTTACGATTTTCACTCGAAATGATAAATTAAAAAATTAAATATAAATACACACACACATATATATATATATATATATATATATAGTATACATATACTTCACTGAATTATATTAGTTATATAATTCACACACTGCTTACTATATTTAAATTAATGCTTACACATTACAGCAGACCGAGTGATGTGCCTTTCAAAGTATCAATTGAAAATTTTTAATGGGAACAATTTGTCATATTTGTCAAACCGACAATATACGAGGTAATTCAGGCCAATTAAACACACATTCATGTTCTACATAAAAAAATGTCTTTTTTACCACCAAACCTTTCACCGTTGTCATACTATGTAATATTATATACGGGATGTTTAATAGTTACACATTATTATTATCATTCTACGACTAATTAATGTTAAGGACTCTTGTGGACATTCTTGCCTTGAATAAAAATGACTGGTGAAGAATATATTAGTAAAATGAAAAAAAAACTCGATTCCACAAAAATATTATATGCTTTTATTTTGTATATACGTATTTCGATAACGATGTTATCATCTTCAGTACTCGATAGCGACTTGTTTTTCATTTTGTTCAAATGATATCCACAAGTAGGCACTCTCTATAATCTATATCATAAAAATAAGAACATATATATTGATAGTTTGAACTCAATATTTGAGTATGCACGTTTTACAAAATATATAATACTAATACTAATAGCTTCATACCATAAATTAGTTTTGTATTAAATCCCAGTAAAATTATTGTAGGTGTATATATTATATTATTATACGTGTATTTAAATCAGGACTTTGCATCCAGTATAACCCGTAGGTATTAACCAGTATATAAATCCCTAAAACCTGCACGTAGCGAGAATTTTTTCTTTAACGTGCTTATAACGATATTAACAAAAAAATTTTTTTTGAGGGATTCAGACCCCATTAACTTCTCTAGATACATCCTTGCTTATAACCCGTATAAATTATTATTGGTTGATTTTTTTTTTTTTTTTTTTTTGGGGGGGCATGAGGACACAGTTGCACTTTTTTTTATTCATATATTAGTTTTTTTTTATTGAAAGATTTTGAATAATAAGATAATAATAAGAATAGATTTTCAATAATAACATTTAATAATAAGGTGGTTTTAAGATGTTTAGTGATTTATATAATATTCATATATATATATATATATATATATATATGCATATGTTTCTTGCTATAATTGCTATAAGCTATTAATATATTCGGTATGAAATAAAAAATAATTTTGCTTTGTTTATTTTTTTAAAGTTAAAATTAAGCATAAATTGTAAGGGGTTGTAGGAGTGGGGTGTGGAGGCAGTGTCTCCACTTATATGATTGTTGTGGTTTGTGATAAATATAATATGCACCTCCCTATGAATTGCTGCCAAGTGGTCCTTATATGACTATAACTCAATCAACATATAGTGGTATAGCCAAAACCAGTATGATAGTATATAAATTCAAAAATCACGTGGAATAATATCAATTTATGGTGGAATCACGTCAAGATACTGGATAGATAAGGTGTGATATTTAATTTTTAGATTCTGAACAAAATGAATTGAATATGTTGGTTCAAACATGATGTGTTTTGTATGTCTGTAGATATATATTAATTCGGCTAGAAGGAATCGAACAGAAGTTTTGGAGTATAGAGCATTTTTGGTAATCCATTGGTTCATAGTTGGTAGATAGGTACTTTATAGTCTTTAAAGAGGCCATTTTTCGATTTCCGCAGTAGTTTTCTTAAACTTGAAGAAAATCTATCTTTTATAACTGAAATTTTATATAGATGTAGGGAACAAAATAAAGTTGTCATGGTTACCAATTTATTATACCGAACTTCACTCAGAATCGATTTTCGGATTCAATGGATTTATTATTCCTTTAAAATTAAAAATAATAATTATAGAATATCCTGTCCGAGGACCGAAAGAACGATGGACCAATTTCCATCATCTGTATCTGAATGGTTTTTTATTTTCACAGTTTTATTTTTTTTTTACAATTAATTTGGTAATCTATTAATTCATTACGTTAATTATTAATTAGTGTATAGTTTGAAATTTAATTTTACTATCTGCAGTAGAAAAATATTTTTTTGGACTTAAAATTTATATTTAGGATATCTAGGATATCACTATGTATCCTGGATCCTATTTTGATTATCCATATTAACTAATAATAATCGATATTAAATATTATCCAATTAAATATATATAATTAATAAAAATGTTCAATTAAAATCTGTTCTTATTTATTTATGAGTTCGTAAAATATAGTTGTATATATATTTCTATTTATCTTAACTGTTTTCGGTTTAGTATGAAAAGGTTCCACCTGTGTTTAGAAAATGGTTTAAGAGAGATTTTTCAAGATTTGACCTTTATTTAACTTTTTTAACTTATCCTATAGTATTGAAACAAAATATATAACACGATTTAAATTGAGTACCACTCATTTAATCAGTATCAATAATTAGTTATAATTTATAATTGATAATTAATTATTTACAATATAAAAATAAAATTGTTATTACGGAAAAGTTCCATAGATACCTACGACTTTTTCATACTAACAAAAGTATAATTATCGTTAAATTGAATGTTTTAATTTTTAACCTCATTGTACTTCGGCATGTATTAATTTTATCGAGTAGAACTTTTTTACACACTCAAAGTTTCAACATTCTTAGTATAAATTGGTTCTATATGTATCGGTTATTGAATTTTCGTTAAATAGAACATTTTACCTTTGTGCATCTATTCAAACTGAAAACCTAAACTTCTAACACGGCATTAAAATATTCGGAATCGGGGATCGAATCGTTAACCTCGTGTTTCGAAACGTATAATTTCTCACTATATGCAACTCTCACCATATTTTGCTATTATTAACTAGATTTTTAAGGAATGGGGCCGCAACTATCCAAAAAAAATCGAGTTTTTTCCCTATTATCAATTTAGGGGCGGGAATTCGGTTGTTTGCCAAAGACGCTATCGAATCTTGCTACGGTTGTGGTGGGTCCAATGTGTTTAAAAAACTTGTGTACAATATGTATTAGGTATGTAGGTGTACAATCGTTTAGTTTACTCGTGAAACAGATAAAAAGAAACCAGGTTATTTAACCGGGGCCAAAAAATTTTTTTCACTGATATTACCATTTATGAGATAGATAGGTATTTGCAATGCAAATTAAAAACACATTTAAGTGTGAATATCCTTGCAATATCATATTCGTTAAACGAATAATATACGCACACATTATCGTTCTTTCGATAGCGTTTGTTTGAATGTTATCCGTTTTTGTTTATTTTGGAAAATAATTCTAAACAAGTCGTTCGTACGTATTATGATATAGGCGTGTGGGCTACCATAATATGCAATATTCGAAAATTTGGTCGTACGCCAAAAACGAGATTTACCTATACATGCAACACGACCGACCGCAAGGACGACCGATTCATTGACAAATAATATGCAGTCCGAGAAGATATCTTTACCGAGATTCATTTTAAAAACGAATACAGGTTATAGGTTATTTTTTTATGGTCAAGAAAAAGTCCGACAAGTGTTTAAAATAAAAAATAAAAAAAATCATTTTATCCGTTTGTTCCGCCAGATTTCACGGTAGTCCAATGAGTCACGGTTTATTTGTGATATATATATATGTAATTTTTTATATCTAAACGTCCATAAAATTAACCCATGTATTTTGTACGGTAAATTATTTATATGAAGCTTCGAAGTGCTATATAATATGTAATATAAATAAATATGTAATATTTTTAATTAATTACATGCACAATTAGAAAGCGTATAATATTATATTGATGCATCTTATACCTATATGATAACGGATTCGCGTTCAATTATATTATTATCATAAAATGACGATTAATACGTATAGATAATTAAATATACGCGAGTATATAAAATTTTTTTCAATTGAGAAATAGCCGTTGTACGTAGGGGTATAGGTATGTACAGGGGCGTAGCGAAGTAATTTTTTTTTTTTTAGGGGGGGGGTAGTGTTTTTATTTGGCCGACTGATTGAACGTTTTGTATGAGCAAAAAAAAATGGTTATACACGTTTAACGATTTGGCCAACTGCAAAGCTCATTTCCCTAAAATAATTCTTTAAAACTGTAAATAAGCAAAAAAAAGGTCACGCATAACAATTGGCCTGCAAAGTTCAAAATACTTATCTTTAAAACTGTAAATAAAGCGGAAAAAAAATCAACTTATTTTTCTCTTTTTTTACCTATGCATTTGGACAGGAATAACACAACATAATATTCGGAAGAGCCAATAATATTTGCTTGCATAAAAAGGTCAGTATTATAAATATTATTTAATACTTCGATAATATAATAATATTCGTATAGTTTAAAAATATCGTTAAAATACTTTTTTTTTTTTATGAAAAATATATTTTGTTACTTTAATTAAGCTCTATTCAGCACATAATATTACGTTATTAGGTACGTATCTTATACCTGGAGACGTATTTAGAATTTTGAAGCCAAAATGCTAAAAAAATTTGTCGTGCCCGAAAAAAAATAACGATGATCTTTTTTTTTTGCCAACACATTTTTTGTATTTTTGTTTCTTGATTGAAAATAGTTGATAAGACGATGATGAAAAAAAAAATTGACTACTTTTGTCAGAGCCATTTCTTTATTAGCATACTCTAAAAACGTCACTGCATGCTTTTACCAAAGCCGGGCAAGTTAAACGATTTTTTTTTCATTAAATTAAGTTAATAATATAAAGAACACAAAATTAATTCAAGTTAAGTTAATATAACTAATTAAAATTTATTTTGTTAATATAGCTAAGTTAATAACTAATAAATATATATATATATATATAAATACATAATACATTCCTCGTTTTGCTCAGAATCTAACAAATAATAGATATTATATTTTAATTTAATAATTTTATCATTAGATATTATTTAATAGATATTAAAGATTAAAATTTGAAATTTTTTAAAGAACTATAAACATGAAAAATGAAATTCTTTAAAACAATAGTTTAACGTTACGAATTAATATAATTTGTATAATATTTTTACATTATTATATACAATTAAATTGAAGTTAAATATAATTTGTCAGTTAAATATAATAAAAGTAGTACTTATTAAGTAAGAAGTAATCAATACTGAATAAAAGTAATTCGTTACAAGCTCAATTTGATGAATAACTTAACTTTTAACTTGATTTTATTATTTAATGTATTATTAATACATATTTAATGCTTGCCTTTTACACGGTTTTTTTTTTTTTTTTTTTTATTAAAAATTAAATTAAATTAATAATTATAAGGTTGGGAAATTGATGAAATCAGAGAACCCTTAAAAATGAGTCGAAAAAACTAAAAATATCACATATAGGTACATAACTTTACAATAATACTACTTATAAAAAATCCGTTAAAACTTAATGATTAGAAAAAGCAAAAATCAATGATGAAATATGCAGATTATTGTAAAGTCGATATAGGTATATTATGTGCTGGGGATGAAAAACGAAATTGCAGTTTTCCTTTAAATTCCAGTGAAATTATAAAAATAATAACGTAAAATTATGAAAATGTCCCTGCGAGTTAAAACCAGCTATTTATATTCGTATAGTGATATAGACACAGCTGGTTTTAGGTTTCTATAAACACGTGAGTTTATACGATAATGTATTATACCTATTACCAAGCTCGCAGAGTGCAGGGCTTTCTTAACTCGTTCGATCAGAAAAGCGTCATTGAAAAAGACATTGAAAAAAAAATTGCAAAAGTCATCGTCAACTGCCAGCGATATAATATATATAGGTACCTACTTCATCAAATGTGTTGAATTTCGTGTTGTGCAATATTATGCATATAGAAATTTGAATACGGAATTCGACAACGTAATATACGGTATATATATATTCATTCGCAATTTTTGTCGAGTAATTATAATTAAAAAGTTTTAGTCTCTTGCGGGCCCGGCACAATGCCGTTTCACTAATTGGCCATTCATCGCGGCTATAAACGAACGTTATGGGTGTACGTATACATAAAAAAATGGAACACCTACGTACGCTTGTCTGTACAACACGGGATACAATATATCGATTCGATTCTTTTAAAGAAAATGTGCTAATAATAATTCAATAACGCGTCGTTTTTATGAACCGTGGCCGTGTGTATGTGCTACGCGGTGTATATTATACGTATATTCCCGTGAGCGTCTTATTAGATAAGAAAACGTTGGTTGCGGGCGGAAAACGTTGGCGTTCATGACATCATGAAATTAAATACGTATAATATAATCTTTGCGGTTAATAGGTAGGCACATTCAAACGTTTGCATATATAGCGTAATCCTACATGCGAATACAATAAATATTACATACAGGGTGTTCCGTTCTAAAATAATACGCAAATAAGCGAGTTAGAATGGTTGAGGTACGCGACGGTTTGATCTGAGCAATATTTTCTATTCTACGATTCAAAAAGTCACGTCGTGGACCTATAGGTAAACGTTCCGACATGGACGAAAATGTGACAGAATTTTATATTATATATAAAGGTAGGTATAATCAATGCTATACATTGATTGGCAGGCTTATTATCGTTCCATGAATGTTATTGCGGGATAATGATATCAAGTCTCGAATCAAAGTCCAGTTTTATCTTTAAGGAGACATTTTCAAAAAAAAAATATTTCCAAAGAATCGACATTTTTCACGATCAAATTATCCGATCGCCATTATGGGTGTTAAGAGCTAGAAACATTATTCCCGTTATTTAATGCGAAATAATCATTTTAAAAGTACGGTTACATAATTTAATCTTACTTGTATTGGAATCTCGGAGTTCCTCAAAATAATACTCTAAGGTTTCGATTCTAAAAATAGGACCTAAACTTCCGCTAAATGTACTAACTAAGGGTTCGATTGAATTAAATTAAAGGACCATTAAAGTTTCCAGTTCTTACGTGGTTAGATATTTTTCGAACGTGTTATTAGTTATTACGGTAGGTTAATGAAGTACACTTTAAAGTTTAGTGTAATGATCGATTCTCCTTGATTCTGTTCCAACTTCCGGTTTAAAATCCCTTATTTTGGCTTCAAAATTCGAAAAGTACGTTTGTAACCAAAGTTAGGACGGATTAGATTTCGCATCAAATAACGCGGTACGCTGTTTATTTTTCATTTCTAATCATTATTACGTTTTGTGTTCTCATTTTCGGGAATTTTTTTGAAAATATCTAATTTGAAAATTCATTTTGAATTTGAAAATCGTGTATTTTATGGTTTTGGAACGGAACACCCTGTATGCGTATTATATTATGCGTAAAACTCCTATCTATGTATATATATATGTACGATATCGTACGGGTATTATTTATACGGTATATTATAATATTTTTAGCCGATGGCTACCTGTCTATAAGGAGAAGACCAGCTGACATCATATATCGGGCCCAAAACAAAAAGTAAATATATTTAATAATATAGTGTGTATTATTAGGCGCTATGGATAGGGCAAGAGAAAGAGGATCTACGAAATTATAATAATACGGTGTAATTACATATATTATACAGTGTCAAGGCGACCGATCTCGTCGGGCTGTTTATTCGATTTTGTTTTCGTGCGCATGACACGCGTCATCCTAAATAAAAAGTGATTCGTCCGGTGCGGAGTGCGTTTACGGAAAATTCTGTATTGGATTCGTATTCGAGATAATAATATGTAGATTATAATATTTACAAGCTATCAAGTATCAATAAACCGTATACATGGTGTGTGTGTTTTTTTTCGTCTTCAAATAATTTTAGAACACCGACGTTATTTATGTTTAATATTGAAAAAATCGTCTTTAAAATAATAATATATTATGTATATTAAGCAAACCGGTAGGTCTGCCTCGCCAAGCTAAAAAAAAAAACGCGCGACATGAAAACGTATAACGAAACGGACTACGACGGCACCGCTATAATAACATTATAATATATTCTCCGAACGAAGCAACTATACTGTGATATTGTATAGAACACAAACGCACAAACGCGCGTTACACGTCCGCGAGGCTATCAGTGCGTACGGGAATGCATTTCAGATAATATGTTTTATGTAACCAATGATTTTTTATGCATTTTACAATGACACCAAAACCAAGTCTGTACGAGATAAAAAACGACGGAGATATAATATATAGTGTTTTTGACAATATAATAGACATGTATATTATTATTAGTGATGTTACGAACCCAGATTTTTGAGGTCGAACCGAACTTTTTAAAATTTTAACGAACCCGAACCGAACCGAACTTCCAATTTTTTATTCGAACCCGAACCGAACCGAACTGTTCAATTAAAATATCGAACCCGAACCGAACTTCATAAAAAAAAAAAAAAAAACAATACAAAAATATAAATTA
>JAIPRL010003488.1:0-46551 GCA_025469235.1 Pemphigus obesinymphae
TTTAATTATTTTTTATTCACAACGCCCTATCACCAGGGTGACGGTTCTGTTCAGGAGAATTTTTTAAAATACGTAGGCACAAAAACTTTTTGACAGGACGAAGTCTGTCGGGTCAGCTAGTAAAATATAAAATTATTTTATTTTACATTTGTTTTTTTTTTTTTTTTTTTTTTATTATTATTATTCAATCTAATTTTCTTAAACAAAGTAATAACTTCTGAAAAGAAATATTATTTTTCATCGTCGTTGAAAAAGTAAACAAAAAATTTAATTGTATATCTTACAATGGTGTTTTTTTTATTGGTGTATTACAGACGAATTTTTTCTAGCAATTTTTAAAATAAAATATGATATAAAATTCAAAATATTTTCCACATATATTAAAAAAACAAATTATATTCTAAAAAATATTAATCTACAAAACTTATTTCGTTTTAAAAGTATAACTTAGGTATTAAATTGAGTATATGTGTTTAATATTTTTTAAAACAAAATAAATTCTTCTCTTTCTAAAGACCACTTCAAAATTGGGTCAATAGTTTAACTGAACCTATAACATTGCTCTTTTTATTTAGATAAATAAAGTGGACGTTCGTGAGGAAAATCGAATTTCACTAGAACAATATAAACATTTTACGAGTATTTTTCATTTGGTCGCTATTTAATATAAAATCAAAAATTATAGAACACTTACATTATTAAAACTTATAATATTTAGAGATATTATTTTATATATCTTCGATAAAAATTTTTATCACTTTTTATTTAAATTAAAAATATTATTGTAATAATTAAATAATTGAATAAATTATTCTAAATATATTTATACATAAAAATTCAATTAAAAACTATTGTTTTTTAATATTCTACTGCAGTATAATACATATATATATATATACACATTCATACATATATATATTATATATATTTAAAAATAAAAATATAACTGGAAATATAAATTCAATTAAAACAAATTCTTCACAAAAATAATATAGACACTTATATATAAACTGTCAAATTATCCATATTTTCTTTAAATATGTATATATAGATTATTTTAAATTATTTAATCTAAGTCATAACATTTTATCGAAAATTCAATAGATAATCATTTGTAAGAATTAGTAAAAATGTTGTGGTAAGCAATTAAATTATAACATTTAAAAAAAAATAAACATTTATTCATTACATTAGTTGATATTTTATTATAACGTGTTAAATTATTTATAATTAGTTAGAAACCATTATATATAACAAAAAAAAGGGAAACTGAACAAAATATTACTAGTAGAGAAATCATTTGAATTTAATTGAAATGTAATATGTATACGTCGCTAATATGTTAATATTAATACCTGTAATAATAATAATTGTTCAACTAAATTAATTAATAGTATTATATAAGAATATAACATAATATGTGATATAAATCCAATTATCGTTAAATTCCTTTTCCCCTTCAGGAAAAAATATAATAATATAATAAACAAAAAAATAATTAAAGTAATATAACTCAAGAATACATAATATGATTTAAATTAATATCATTAAAAAAAAAATGATATTTCGAAAATAGAAGCAATCCGTTCAAAACACTATCAAAAAATAATAACTACCAGGTTTTTATAACAATAAAGCAATTAAATATTTTATATTTTTATTTTCTGTTGTGTTGGTATATTAAGTTTGAAATTTTCGGATTTAATATGCCGCACATAAATTAACGAACTAAAAACATCAAATAGTTGGTAATAGAATATTTGGGAATTTCAAGATATAACCTTCCAAAAATATGTGGAAAATGTGTTTCATTGAATAACAACTATGTTACAAAATGGACGTCAAAAATTAAAGTTCTAACCATAGCTAAAGTTTTTAGATATAATATACACATGCATCCATATTTCATTAAAAAATATTTACATGTCTACCAATAATTGTTTCTTAAATAAATATTATAATTTTAATAATTGAAAATTCGAATATTCTTATAAGTTATATATGGTAAACAGTTTAGTTCTTACAGTAAGTTTACTATATACTATAAAAATGTTTCAATAAATGTGTCAGTTTTATAACCCAATTTATTAAAAAGAATATAACTATTTGTATCTATTGACAAGATTTAAATATAAATAATTGTATTTATCACATATTAAATTTTAACAACATTTTTGGATTTAGCCAACCATGAATGGATTCTTATTGCAATAACCTGTTTCAGATTTAGAGATTTGTTTATGATATCATATAGAAACATTCGTTTTTCATAAGATAGAAGATAATAGTTCTTGTTGTATTCCCTCTAAAGAATACCTCTTAACAATGTGGACTTTTTTTTTTATATGTGTCCACTATAAGATATATACATGTATGTTGATCATACTTACTTTCGATTATACATAAAAAACGTATTTTATAAACCGTAAATAAGTGAAAAGTTCTAGACATTTCTTGAGTGATCAGTATGCTATTCCAATGACCTCCCATACCATCAGATCGGCACAATTATATGATATGCAATCAATGTGTAATATACATAAATACCACATCATATTGGAATTCCTAATAATCTATCGCTAATGTTATGCATTAGTTATCGGCATAATATCGATCTGATAAAAAAAAAAAAAACCGAATATTTTTGCCTTACTGCATTTATAATAGTATATGAGCTACAAGGTAAAAATTATACATCTTTTCTAAACATCATACATCTCCAGTTAATATTTAAATTAAAATAGACGATAATTTTAGAAATACATTACCTATACAAAGAAATTCATTTGGGAACTGAAATGTGATAAAGTAACTAGATAACCCCTATGTTGTTAAGGTCTATTAGGTATTACTAACATTATATGTATGAAAAAGTATAATATAATGTAAAAAATAACACACCATTGGCTAGGGAAAATACAATTTAATAATATTTTGTGTTCTCGTTATTTTGTACATTTTTCATCATCGTAAAATACATTTATTGAAAACTAAATTCAACATACAAAAAAAGTACCATCAAATTAAGTAAATATAAATTAGAGTACCTTAGCTCACATAATTTAAATAAATATTCAAAATATTTCATTGTATTTAATATTGCTTTTACTCGAATAATTTTACACATATATTTTACTATTGCTACTATTATCATTGTTTTTACTGTACAGTGATTTTACTTTGGGTTTAATGAATATACAAATTAAAATTTGTATATACCAATCTGATAACATATGAATAAGTAAATTGAACAAAAATAATGTAAAGGAATATAGAGGGACAACCAAACAATTTTCTGAGAATATCGTCGAAGAGAAATATATAATATACTTCCGAAAGAATTTTTCATTTTGAAAAAAAGTCTATACGATGCTATTTTTCATCACAGTTAAACAATGATTAAATATTTGAATTTTGACGGTCAATAAAATTGTACATACAATCGTAAAACTATTTACAATATAAATCAAAAAAAATCAAATACTTTATACGTGTAGGTATGTTTATAATTTATTCTAGGTAATACAATGAAATATTATATGAAAAATATTAACAAAACTTGTCATTAAATATAATGTTAATCAAAATAATTATATACTATACATTTATATATAATTATATTATATTATTATCATTTTTATTTTAATATATTATTATTATTATAATTTGTTTTATTCTTTATTTTTACAATATAAAAATTGCAATATTTATAGCTATGAATCATCAAATATTATTTTCCTTTCATTACAGTTTGCTTCCCATTTTTAAATGTTATATCTTGTTTCCTCGTGTATCTATCCATCCACTGACATGTCCGTATTTAATTGTACATAGTTACATTACGAGTTTATTGATTTAGTCACCAATGAAATAGATATTATTTGTTTTGTTTTTTACACATAATATATCCCAGGTAGCAAATGTGTAATGATATTAATACTATAATAATGTAAATATCATATATAATTATAATAATACTATAGTATTAATATAATTATACATTTTCTACCTGGGATAGTACTATATTAGATTAACAAACTGTTTATGAAATTATTAGTGTTTAAAATACGTTAAGAAACTGGAAATTTAGCATGCTCTTAGAGTGGGTTTTCTTAATATAAGTTTAGAAAACTTTTATCTCCACCTGCGATAACATGTTGTTATAGTTAATATTACATAGTATTTTGAGTTATAGTTGATTTGATAATTGATTAATTTTAAATTTTCTTATTCAAAGTTATTAGGATGATATAAAATAAAATAAATCTGACACATCCAAATAATTTGTTTTTCCCATTATCCTATATCCACATATCCTTAAAACCCATTGACATATTTACCAATATCTATATTTACATTTTATATTTTTTCTGTTCGTTTAAGTTTACTGTACATAAATAAAGAATTTAAAACTATTATTTTTAGAATTATAGTTTATTGTGTAAAATACATTTAAAACTCTGGGTTTAGATACCACTTCAATGGGATTTTTCGAACTTGTTTTATAAGTATTGGAACAAATTATGACAATAAGTATACGAGATATTTCTAGGTTAATAGAAATACTGAAATCATTTCAGATTTGATGATTCCGTCTTAGAAGTATCATTAAAAGAAAAAAATTTGGCAACAATAAAAAATGATTATAAAAATTATATATTATAATTACAATAATTATTATATTTTAATTCAAAGCCATAATTATATAGTAAAATAATGGTAGTAAAATTTTTAAACTTGAAAGCATATTTAATGGATCTCAGTTTAATGTAAATAATATTTATTATCTCTGAAAGTATTTTTTATAGTTGTATAACATCGACATACATATTATTTCAAATATATACAGTTAGTATGACAACATTATTTGTTATTTCAAAAATATATATAAATTTATTAAAATTACCATTTATAATAGGTATTTTTTATTTAATTATTTAAAACTACTGAGAAATGCATAATGTAACTCCCAAATATTACCACCCAGAACAATTTTTCTATTATAAAACCTATTTACACTAAAATTTCTACACGACACCTTTCTACCCGAAAATTTGTTCCCTCAAATAATATGGTAATGGTTAATATAAAATAATTGAATTCTTCGATCCTCCTAAAAAATCTGAACCACAATATTGTAAGATACGATGATTATGATTTTTTGAAATTGATAAAAAAAATGCATATATTATAATTGTGATATAATTTACAAAATCATTTTAAATCCATTTTTATCAAAAAAAAATCCATTTTGTATAACTTGTATGAATTTTTCCATTTTTTCCCTAAATTAAGGAGGTATTTAAATCGTACCCTATATATATAATATATAGAAATATTAAAGTAGTAATAATATCGTTATCATATTAAAAAATTATAATGTTTTCGAAATATTAGAAGTGGTAAAGTAAATTAAATGTAATTACGCTAAATGACGTACGAAAAGAAAACCAATTCATTATCAAATTAAATATTAAAATTGCATTTACATAACTTTTAAAGTAGGTACACAATGCATTTTAACAATATAAAAATATATTATATAAATTATTTTGTAACACGGCGATGTAGTTATGTAATATTGATACACTTCTGTATTGATGGCTTTTTACCTTTTTATTATTGCCAATTTAACGTTATACATCATATTTAAACCAATATAAGCTAGTTTAATATATTATTTTTATAATAATAAACCTGCAGTAGTTATACCTATTTATTTGACTAATTTTCATTTAATTTTTTAAATTTTGCATTTTTATTCTGGTATTGGTAATTTATTTGAGATTTTTTAGTGGTGTGGTAAATATCACGATGCAAAAAAAAAACATGCCATTTATTAATTTTAAAGACTTTAAACCTAAATTATTTTTCATTATAAGTATGTAAATTATATTGTAACTGGGTTTATAATATAATATGTATAAATAGTCACAATTGCTGAAGTACATATATAAATACTGAATTTCAATATACGATCATCAGACCAAGTTTCTAATGGTACATTAAATACGGGATATACCTACTGTAAATTATAATTTTTTGCATATCTATAAATACTTTTATAGCAGTTATCAATATATCCATATTAGTATTTAATTAATATTTATAGTTATATTTTAAAGGGAGTAAAATAAAACAGAAATTGTGCATATGCAGTAGCAAAATACAAATATTATAGGCAATATATAATAATATGATAAATAATTATTTACTTACAGTTATAAAAAAAAACAATAATGATATATTTTGTAATTGAAGTTTTTAAAATATGTAGATTCTCTGAATAAATATTTTATATAATATTTAGAGTATCTGTAGATGAATGTAATTTTCTGAAACTCATTTAATTTATATTATATAATGAATTACACTGAATTTATGTATTTTCTATTTTGAATACATTATTACATTTATTTATTCAAAATTATTATTATTACGTACTAAAAGAAAAAAACTTGAATATATACCTATTGAACTTTTAGGTGAAATATAGTAGAATTTAATGTACGTGGAGTGCTATTCAACCACTGAGTCGAGAATATACTATGAAACTAAGGACATAATGAAAATAATGAATACTTCCAATTTTTGATAAAAATTATGGTTTGTTTATAATTATATAATTACCTATATTTATTAATTTATTACAGAAATTATTTCATTGAAACATTTAAATTATTAACAAAAATGTTTTATAATAAATAATAAATAATAAATAAATAATAATTTTAATAAAAAATAATAATAAACTAAACATATTTGGCAGACATATTATTTTTATATGTCATTTTAAAGAGGATTATAAGAGTAAGTTTTTGAAACACAAATATGAACGGTTATTCATTTTATTTTTATTTAGTGTAAACTATTTATTAGTTTTAGTAGTTGTAAAATATTTTTGAAGATAAACTATTTGATAACTGACCAATGATTTATAGTTCCTATTTAAAAATTGCATTATATGAAACGATATATATAACATATACACACACACACACACACACACACACATATATATATATCGGGACGTTTAGAAAAATATTTGGTATGTCAATTACTAAGATGGTAGGACACATAATAATATATACAGGGTAAGTAGATTTTCTATTTTCTTTTTTATTATTTTGATTATTTAAAATTTTATTTTCATATACCTAACATAAAGAAGGCATTTTTTTTAAATGTCAATCACGTTTTATTTATTAATTTAATTATATGTAAATATTTATTTTGTAATAGAAGCTATCAAAATATTTACAGGTGTTACATTTAAAAAATTACTTTTTTAGTTTCTTAATTCATAGAATATACCGAGTCTATAAATGATGTACTATCTATAAATATTGCCAGACTACAATATAGTAACTTCAATTGTAATGTTTTTTATTACTTTAGAATTTAAAAGTGAAAATTTAAAATCATGTATACCTATTTCTCATAAAATGTATATATTAAGTATTATAGTTATGAAAAAAAAGAAAAACTGAAAAAGCTGAAATATATTTATTAGAAAACGTATTTTTACTAAAAAAAAAAAAAAGCTTTTGTCTTGAACAAACAAAAATGTTTTAAAATTTGGTAATTTGTTAAAGCTATAATTTTAATCTGCTTACAGTATAATTAGTACAATTTCGATTACAATTAGTCTGCTATATTGTCTGCTAGATAGATAGAGAATGCAAAATGAAGACCTACTCCTAAGCTGAGTTTACATTGAAATGACAAAACTGAAATTTGAACAAAACATAAACTGTGACTAAATTAATCTATTTTAACGACAAAACAAAAAAAAATATACTTTACAAACTTAATGTATATACCTAAAGTAAATTTATAAAATAAAACATCCAAATAATATAATTTCTTTCATTTTTGTATCTACTACCTACTTAAATAGTTTATACAAAAAAAATGAAAAATGAAATATATTCAAAATAAATTATTTATATACTTTATAAAACTGTCTTTGTGTATTTACATTTTATTTTTAAAACTATTTAAGAACGATGACAAATTAACTGCTGGCTATGACCTATATTCTCAAACAAATATATAACATTAGAAATAAATATTTTGGGTTAAATACGGTTAGCAGTATGTCCACAAAATATATTGTGTATACATGTATAATATTTTGTATATATATTATAGTAGTAGGTATACGAGTATATTCATTATTCAATTAATTATTATTACAAATATAACATACCTCAAAATACAAAATTTTTGGCATTTAATATTCCCAAATGAACTGTTTTTATTTTTATAATGATGACATTTTTTTCGAAATCACCCAATATTTCTGAATGGTCGAGATAATGTAAAATATGTAAATCCTGCTTTTTAGAAATGAACTTGGTATTATCTGGTATAAATCTATATATCAATAAGGTATTGCAGTATAGACGTTTAACAATCAAATAATTTTAATTAAGTTTACATTTACAGACTATATGCCATTTAAATCTATATTTGATAGATTTTATTTCTTAAAAAAAAAAAAGTATAAAAACCTTTATACCAGACTAACTATTTCTTTGTTTAATGTGCCCAAAAAAATGTATATATTCATAAAAAATATAAATGATAAATATGTATATTGCATATTAATAATAATATATATTTTCTTATATAAATAAATAAACACATTATTGTGAGACCAATACATTTCTCTCTACACTCAGAATCTAAAATGTACGTCCATGTTATTTCTAATGGTGGTAAATATCATAATTTAACTAAATTAAATTTAATGATGGTTCAAACATTGTTTTTTTTATAATATATGATATATGTTGTAATATTATGTTATCTATGTTGACATTAATACCATACAGTGCTTATATTGTGAAATTGGGTTTTACGTAAACAATAACACGTTCATATAAATAAATGAAAAACCATTGGTTAAATAATCGATTAAAATACAAAAACAATTAATACAATTCAATATTAGTAATATAATTGTATTAAATTAATGTATATATTTATAAAAACAATTTTTAATGTATTGTTTGTAGGCGTAATATTTAACATGAAATATTAAATGTATTCAAATGTCTTGAACAAACTTGAAATTTGTATGACATACAATGTATGACTCATTATGTCATTTAATACAAGTATATATACATTTATAATTGTAGGTATATTTTAGTTTAAAAATCTACTATCAAATTTTTATTCTCAACCAATAACATGGATATTCAATACAATTAAGAAAAACAATAAAACAGTAAGTTTTTATAATACTTTTTTGTATACGATTTCCGATATTTTATCTACTTTATATTGTTTTCATGTACTAGTGTATAAAAAACAAATGAATGTTGAATAATCATTTTTCAAACCTCAAAAAATCAATACTAAATCACTGTTGAGTGGAAATCGGTAAAGTATAAAAACCAAAAACTATAAAAATTACGAATAGCCTAAAATAGTTGAAAAAATTTGAAAAATGTATGTCTATAAATTACTGAAATACATATTTAGTGCATATTTTATGTTTTAAGGACCATTAATTTTAGAATTTCGAAGAAACAGTAGAAATCGATTTTTATAAATTCGAATTTTTCACTATTTTTTAGTTGTTTTTTCTTTGGTATATATCTTTTTTCTAGAAAAATTAAATATTAAAAAACAATATACTTATATTATAATAGTACTAAGAGATATCTTGTTTCACTCAGATCTAAAAATTGTTAAATTATAGTACTTATTAATAACACAATAAAAATAAAATAAAAATACAACGAATTAAATTATATAAAAATAAAATAAAATATTATCAGTATTTTTTTATAATTAATAAAAATTTTCATGTTTATTTTCGTAGTATTTCTGACACATATAACCGTAAGATATTAACTAGCATTTTAAAATAAGTCAAGATAGTGTGATTAAATATATAATTCAGATGTATAATTTTCTAATAACGGTATTTCTATTGATTAATGTTGCGAATTGGTTCATTCAAAAATCCAATTTTTGAATGAAATTTGAAAATTGAAAATTGAAAAAAATTTCAGAACAAAGCTCAGAAAAAAATATATAATTAGGTAAAAATAGCTTTTTAAAATATTATTTCATAAACTTTTACTTTCATGCCCGAGATTCACTGATAGAAATTTGTTTATTAACTCCATATAAATATAACTCTGTATAATAAATAAAATAATAAACAAATTTTAAGATAATAAAATTAATTCAAACTATCAACTAATTTAGATACTATTATATAAATGATAGTTATTTATAAAATTCTATTAATATGAAAGCCAATCTACAATAAGGACATATTTTATGTTTTAATTCACTAAAATTAAGTTACTTCTATTTTGTCCTTTACACGACCTTTATTTCTGAGTGAGATTACAATATCACAAAATAAACTTAATAACGATGGTCCATTTATTAAGTCCCAAGGGTCAAACTAAATACTCACTAATATAATTAGGTAGTTGATGTCTGTTTTCCTCTCTATGTATTTATATTTAATAATTTGCTACATAATTAATATTACGATAGAAATTGCCATATTCGTTGTTAATCACAGTAAATGTAATAGAATAAAGGTATAGAGTTTTTTTTTTATTATAAAAAAAAGTTATTTATAGATTTTATGTTATAATAACCTAGATAAACCAGAAACATTGATATTTATTTATAATATCACAAATGTACGACTCTTAATAAGATTTAAATTTAATTAAAATTTTTTACTAGAAATTACCATATTATTATATATACGTAATTCAATTTTAAATATTTATGTCGACTAAATATATTAAAATAAAATTCTATGTCAAATTATTATTTTCAAATATGTATACATTATTCTACGAAATTTTGTGAAGTTAATGTTTCCATTTATCTTACTGTTAATAGTAATTTTATAATTAATTTATTATTAACTATAAATAACAACATGTATCTCGATGTAAATTGTATAATATAAATACCAAAATTGGATCACAAAATATTTTCTAAATACAAATTATTATGAATAACGACCAACGTTCAAAAACCTAATTTCTAAAAATTTTAAAACCAACTAAATATGAATATAGGTATACTTTTATTATTATTTGAATAAACAATTTCGAATATATTTTAAGACTGTTAGAATTATTAAGAATCTTCTATAGGAACTAGTTTTACAGTGTTGCAGTATCTTTTTTTTGTAGGAAAAATTATTGGAGAAATATAATATGTGCTCTAAAATATTCGCATAACCCATCTATCAACTAAAAATTATAATGAAATGAAAATTCGGATACGTGATGTTTTTAATTATAATTAAAAACTTAAATATATGTTATTTTTTATTATATATTAGCTTAAATGTTATTCGGCCAATATTTCTAAATGTAAATAAACTTAACATAATATATATATAATATATATATTATCTGACTACTATTATTATGTATATTCAATATATTATTATTTTAGAGCTAAAAATTAATTATTTTTAGGTATACTTAAAATAAAACATAAAAACATAATATATATAATACATAATATACGTATATATTTAATATGAATGCATTATTTAAATTGTTTTAAAAATAATTGTAGAAATACTCACCAAGTACCATTGATCACCAAATAATGGATCGGGGAAGCGTAACGCTGGTTTCGTACTTTTTTTGGTGACATTTTGTTGTGGCGCGAAATCCCTTTTAAATCTTTTGAGTTCATACTGCTGTTGTGACCATATGATCTGAAAAATATTTTTAAAAAATGCTGTATAAGTGTTTATAGCAACAATAAAGTAAACATACATTTATCGAAATATATAATTTGACTAGGTATAGTAATTATTATTCAATATCAATATCATTGATTTGATTACGATGAGCCAATTAGAACTAAAATCTAATCACATGCAAAGTATGACTGAACTAATGCAGATTCAAGAGTCGTATAAAAAAGTCACACACTGGCTTAAGTATTATTGTACTATCAGTCCTCGTAATGTGGATGATCCCTCACAAATAAGTATTACAGAACAAAAAAAGGTGAAAAACGACCACACTATAGAAGACGATTGGATTAAAGTTAATAGTCCATTGGGAACAAAAGTAATAACCAAAACCAAAGTAAAGGACATTCGTGCTCATCAGATATATGCTCTAAAAAAAACATGTCAAGTAATTATTAAATTTAATTTGTCTTCAAATTATATATCATAAGTTAAAGTGATTAAAATATTTATCGGGAAAATAAAATTGATTATGTATTTAATTATATCTATAAACTATAAAAGTTAAACTTACACTTTTAATTACTATTATTACATTTTATGGGAAATTATATTAGTACAATGTATACAGTTATAATTTCCATATATTCACTACATATATACTCGTTTACGATTAGTGAGTACAATTTATATATATTATAATATGGTTTATATCAATAATATACATAATTTAAAATAATAAAAAAACATTAAATAAAAGTTGTTTAATAATAAAACCAATTTTATAGATAAAATATTGATAGGGGGGTACCAGAAAAAACGGAAAATAATTTTACCCAATTTTAATGGCATTGATTACTCTCCTATTGATTAAAAATAATTTAAAATTTTTTAATTTTAGGGAATAATTTTTTAAATAGTATCTATCTAATATTTTTAAAACAATTAATTATTGTATAAGTTAAATATAATGTAATACATATTAAAACAGTGTATTCTATGATGAAGTTTTTGTATTAAGTAATATTTTGATCTAAATATTAACCTTGGTATATATTATTTACTGCTAAATACTAAGTAGTTTGAGAAACAAATAATAGAGTTAGATATCTAACCAAAGTTCATTTTACAGTCACGTCCCATGTGATTACTAGTTGTTTACTCAAAATATGAACAAATGATATGCTCTAAACCAAAACTTTTTGAACAAGTTGGCTGATTTGAAACTCTGTAAATCATTAGAAAATCGATTCGAAAAAATACATCAAATATCAACAAATATCTTAAAGGTTAATTTTAATAAATATTATAACTAAATATATGTTCAATAAATGGAATTTATTTGTTTCGAAATTATCATGATGTGTACTAATTAACCCATATATATTTACATATACTTACATAAAAACTTGTCAACAATAAAATATTGTATGCGTACATTAAGAGATGGCATAAAGAATTTAACATACTTTGATGAAAGAAAAGTTAGATGTAGTAAGTTGGTAAATTTAATGTACTTTATATGTGGTGAGTGCGTAATGTAAGTGAAGGAAATTCGGGAAGTCGAGTTAAGTAGAATAGGAAGTCTTATTGTTGCTGAACACAAATAGTTGTGAGGGAAACGAAAAAGAAGAATAAATTGTATATATCGTCACATGAGAATGAAATGGCCCAAAATTAATTTTTCAAAATTTCAGTCATCAAAACCCAGTCCATTTACTTTAAATCGATCAAATCCGAACACAAATTCACAAATTAATCACGAAAAAAATATATAATCAATATACTCATCTAAACCATAACTAAATTATGCAGCTACATCCAATGGATATTTTCCTTAAACGAAATCATGCTATTGTCCTTAATTGTATAGAAGGCATTCCGCAAAAACGATATACTATATCAATTTGAAACATTATTTCACCCGACAACATCAAATTCTATTTTCGCATATCAATTGTTTTTGTGTATTCCTCAAAAACAAAACTCCAGTAGATACTCGAAGTAAACAATTAAAAAATTAATTAGACAATCCAAACAAAACAGTCATAGTTTAAAATGTATGGTTTTCCATTCCTCATTAAATCATACATGAAACATTAAATAAACCTAAAACTAACCCCACGTCAAAATCTCATTTATTATACGCTACCTAGTATATCACTTGAAGAGTATAACCAAATCTTGATTTTTTGTCGCCAATTATACATCAAACTCCAATATAAGAGAATATTTTGATAACTTACAAAGAAAAAGTATTCAGAACCTTCATAATAAATGATACTTTAACCTGATATTTATAAATACATCTCAGACATACATAGAGTTCCTCGAGTTCCTGAAAATCAAAAACTATCACTTTTCCAATCATCAACAATATTTCATCTTCTTTATTTAATTAAAGTAATGAAAAACTAAAATATCTACCTAGTTTTTTGAAAATTTAGAAAATCTTACCAAGCCATTATAAATATGAAGCACAAACCTATAGAAATATGTATATGGAAATTATAGAAAATTATCTACTCAAAAACGACCAGCTCCATCAATAGTTATATAATATAATCTACAATCACCAAATGTTGAAAAAACCAAACAGTTACCTCAATTTATAAAATTATAAATCAAGCACATAATCGAGTCAACGACTCAAAATCCACAAAATCCGGCCACAAAATCCGGCACAGAAAATTGTATATAAAGCTCACAAAAAAAATATGATTTAAAATAACTAAAATTTATGAAATCTCCATAACATCCAAATTAAAAACTATAACTAAATATAATGACAATTTAACTTAATAATAATAAATCTTCATTGGATATTTACACTTAGGATCCAAACTTCCCGCTCTCCAACAATTCCCCTCATAACAGTCAAGCACTCTTAAAAATAATAGTTTAATGGAACATTAATAGCTACTTCGGAAAACTAACCGATTTTCATTGCCTAATCTCCGACTTTGAACTGCCCTGGCCCTCTGTCTTCAGAAAAAGAACCTAAAATAATAAAATTGTAATCCCAGCTTAAGAAATTATCATGGATACTTTAAGAATCAGGTACCGTAGGGTAAAGCTAGTGGAAGGGTCTGTGTATCTTTGTTTCAAACACTTCAGAACATAAAATAATCCCGTTAAATACAACATTCGAAGCCATTTCAGTAGTTATCACAACAAATTATAATAAAAAATCTGCATATATAATTTACATGCTCCAGAAAACACTCATCTTTCATTAAAATATCTCCAAAATTTAAACATTCCTCTTCTTCGTATTAATTGGTGACTTTAATAGCAGAAACATTATCTGTGGCTCCAGCCACATAGACAGGTAAGGTAACACCATCGAGAAACATTTAGACAACGATTCTATAGTCCTCCTCAATGATGGAAGTTTCACTAGACATAACGCATATAACAATAACTTCTCAGTAATTGATCTGTCAATAACTTCCAATATTTTGGAGTCTCAATTGATTGGTCTGTATAAACAAAATATAGTAGTAAATACCATTAGCCAATTACCCTATGCCTACTTAAATCTCAACTAATCGATAAAAAAGCTTTTAAATGTCCTTTAAAATATGCCAATTAGCCTGAATTCTCTATTTAAATTGATAAACTATGTTAATGCATTCATTGTGATACGCTTTTTCAACCAAATTTTTTAGAAAATGTAGATACCAAAATAGATATCACAATATATATAATAATGCACAATATATAATATAACACAATCACTGAAGCAGCAGAAATCACTATACACAAAAACTAATAAATCTATCTTATAAAAAGTTACCTTGGTGGAACAATGACTTCAAGATAGCGATAAAAAAAAATACATAAAAGCCTTAAGCTGATTTACAAAAACAAAATTACAATAGGTTCATATCAAAAGCCTTTGAGACCAAAAGGAAATAGCGTTCCATTTTGGAACTTTCTTCAAAATCAATAACAGCAACATGAACTACGATAACGATTATATAACCTTCAAAGCATCAATTGAAAAAATTCACTAATCAACTATGTAACACATGACTCGGATTATGCAATACATTTTCTCCTTGCGATTAACGAGTTGAACAATTCTCTAATAAAAAAAGGAGCAAGAGCTTCGGTCCATATGGCATTTCTCCAAAATCTATCTCAACTATCTTATAGTAAATTACTCAAAATCTTTAACAATACTTGGACAAAATATTACTTTTCCAAATAATGAAGAATATTCTATGTAAATTATTCCCATCCTCAAACCCAACAAAAGCTTCACTCCCTAACATCCTTAAAACTATACTATAACCAAGAAGCTCGAAAGTATGAAAAATACCCAGCTAATATGGAATTTAGAATCACAAAGTCTACTTAACCCCCATTAGTATGGATTTTGGGTAAATCGATACACCATCGACCTTCTTACAACAATTCATACCAATATTAGCGATGTACACAGAGTTCCAATCTCCCTATAAAAGTGGAAATTGAACGGCAACATCCAATAATGTATAAACAACTTCTTAACAAATAGATCCTTTGAGATAAAATATTCAGGAACTTAAAACCATCATCTTTCATAATAGAAAATGAACCGCAAGGTTCATCAATAAATGCGATTATTATTCTTATAACCATCAACGATATTAGTAAACACATCAATAACCGGTTAAAACCTTTTTCTATACTTATAACTTATAACTACAATATATACTCTACTGGAACAAACATAAAAACCAAAAATCTTCTCATATAAATTGTAAATTTCCATATTATCCAATGATCTAAAGAAGCAAGATAAAAAATTACCTACAAAATGAAAAATAATCTTATTCGACCACAAAAGAAAGACCATAATCCCCAAAATTAGACTGTAAGAAACAATACTTGCAAATATCAATACCATCTATCCTTTAGGACTTACGTTTGATCATAAACTTAAATGGATAGATCACCTAAAATATCCACCATAAAAAATTTAATATAATAAAAACAATAAGCCATTTAAAATGTGGTGTGTATCAGAAAACTCTTCCTATCTCTTCAATTCAATTATCGTTAGACTACGTATATACTATCTATAGATTTTCTAACCCCAATACTTTAAAACTACTTAACCCTGTTCCTAAAAAAAAAAATTCCTATTAGAAAAGTTATACTTATTATGAATTAAATGTCTCAAAAGTGGGAATTGTTATAAGTAGCCAAAAATTTGTAAACATTTTTAAAAAAATAATTTTTTTTTTTATAATGTACGTACATACGTTTTTGGTCAAAATTTCAAGTATATTAGGTCTTATTCCCCAAAATTTAAACACATTTTATACTAAAATTTTGAAAAAAATGAAATGGCTATTAAAAATTATAGTACCGACCGATTTTTAAATTTTTTTGTGTGTATATAAAATTACATAATTTTAATACTAAATTAAATTTTCAAGTCTTGATACCTAAAATGAATACTAATATGAATTAAATTACTGCAAAATTGAAAAAAGGTAAAAATAGTCAAAAATTAACAAAAAAAATGTCTAAAATTTTTTTGCTTTTATAATGTGCTAATATATGTATTCGGTTAAATTTCAATTTTATAGATCCCTTATTTACACAAAATTCTAATACGTTTCATACCGAAATGTCAACAAAATTAAATGGGTATTCAATAAAAAATTTAAATGGCTATTAAAAAATATTTCATGTGGCTATATTATATTTTAAACACTGTATTAAGTTTTTAATTCTACAAGCTAACATTTTATTAAGCTTATTATGAATTGTAATTCTCAAATTTGCGTATTGCTATTATATCATATTTTATATCACATTATAACAATAATAGCAATGTAATGGATATTTCTTGAATCACAGCAGCAAAATAACATCTAGAACGTGTTTGGACCTGTAGTTAAATGGGTTGAATAATGACGTATATAACATACTGAAAGCCACTTTTTTTGGTAGTCCAAACAAGAATTTTTAATTGCTCATAACTCTTGGGTCCGAGTGTGATTTAACTGAGTCGGATTCAAAAATGTTCTCTCCTTCGCCTACGACTATATTATAATATCCTATACCATTCCATAGATTTTTATGTATGCCCTCAATTTCACGCACCTTTATTGTAAGCAATAAATATATTTTTTTTTTATTAGCATTTGTAGTATATTTCAAAACGATTTAATAAACATTAAATTTGGCATATTTTTCATTAATCTTAATACATATTTTCTTGTAATCCTCAACAAATATTTTGAAAATATTATCATATATCAAATACTTTGTGGATATATATGTTATATAGACGTTTATAAATTATATTTTTATAACTAGTTAATTGTATTCAGTATGTGCCACTAGTATATCATTTTAGATATAAATTCACTGAATAGATTATCTCTAAAACAATCATTATTATAATGCAAGTATTATAGATATTTGATTACGTGTATACATAAGCTTATTATAACACTCAATATAGCTAACCGTTGATGACCATGCTTAAACGTAATATCGTGAACTAAATACGTCATCATGATCGTCATAAACAAACATAGTATAATTTATTCAATAGGCTGTTTAAATAAGGTACCAAATGCTGAATATCATCTATACTGATTGAACACAATTTATAACAATATGTTTTCAACATTATCTTTTGCAGTCAAGTAAAAATATTCAATATATTTAGTTGTCAGAAATATGTTACTTTTCTCTCAGATATGGTACATACATTATAGACAATAATTGTTCTCAAAATAGTTTTCAATTTCATTGAGAATACTTACGTTAAATATATTTGCATAATATAATATACATTATAATAATGTTTACAAAAAATAAATAAATCTCTCCATGGTTTCCATAAAAAGTCATACGTTATAAGAGTTAGTAAGTAAGAATAGTCAGCAAAGAAAAACGTATTTGAATAGTATTTTATATTAATAGTAATTTAATTTAATTATTACTTATTAGGAAATTATTATTTTATCATTAATTATAAATATTATGTTTCAGTGGAAGAAGTCACAGGAATGTAAAATTGTTGTTGCAGGAATTGATGTAAAAATGGATTTAAAAACATTTATTCATTCCATGTTTAAATTATATTGACTAAATTGATTAAAATTTAGCTAACATATAATATATAACTCAATTGTCATTATTTATAATTTATAATATAAACAAAGTTACCACAATCCACATGCTTGGAAATTCTTAAATAAAAAATATATTATACTGTAGTGTTATTACGCTGGGAAAGAATCTAGTTTAAAAATTATTTAAATAAAATCGTTCGTTCTTTTGTAAAAATAGAAATTAGAAAATGAAGAAAATAACTTGTGAACATAAATCGTGTTTCATATATGAATATTATTATGATGAAATTTTTTGACATGTAACTGACTTTGTATTCCAAGAATTTTAACAGCTGACATCTTAAGTTATAACCTTAAGTTATATTTTTAACCTTTAGTGATAATGTCTTATAAATGATAAAATATATAACCTTTTTAATTGGAATTTAATTTTATTCATTGACCACAAATTTGGCTAAAATACTTCATGGATTTTGGCAATCGTATAAAAAAAGGTATAGTCTTATTTTAAAAATTGGGAGTAATGATAGAAAATATTATTATATGAATAATATCGTTGTTACATGATTAAAATAAATTATAAAAATAATGCGGATAAACATTCATTGATAGAAAAAAAAAAATGGATTTACTGTGATAGACTATTAAATACCAGTTCATTGTACATTTAATAATATTTTCCCTTTGTTAAAATATTTCCTGTTACGGAAAATCACTCCAAAGATTGAAAAGTTTATTTTTTTTCTTTTATCTACTTTAGGAGTAAAATGGACGATAATAAAATTTGTGAGACAAGTATTTGTGTGGAATAGACATATCGTCATTATTGTTATTACGTTGAATGATGGTTTTACAATTTCATCATTTTTATCGATGGAATTGCACTTTACTGAAAGTTTTAATGACTCTATAAACAGTTTGATAAGAATGATTTTAGATTGATTGGACAATGATACGTTTATAATATGATTTGTATTGATGGATACAACCATAAAAATATATATGCTGTTAAATTGATATCATTATTATATTAATAAACAATGAAATGTAGATATTAAAAGTATTTAAGGTTTATATTTTACAATATCATTAATTTGATAATATAACGATTTTATAAATATTAATAAATTTTATAAATACACACAGCATAGAATAGTTATCAGACACTAATTATATAAAAATTAATCAAACTAAACCTGAAAATATACACCAATCATAGTATAAAAGAGTAAATATGTAAATGATAAATACGATTTGAAATAAATATTATTTTACTTTCATTGTTTCCTTGTGTGTATTTATACATAATTATTATTAAATTACTCCATTGGTTTGTATGATATTGAATTCATTGAAAAAAAAATCATTTTTATAATATTCGGTCATTATGGAAGTAATCTATTTTACATTTTTGTATAAAAATTCCCAATTTTCGAACTATGTTGAAAAAACCGTAGAGATGTCTCCCAAATTGAGTATAAAAATATCAATAGATCACGTCAAACGTTATGAAAGTTCGTTGATGAAGTACCTAGTAAAAAAATATCTGAAGTCGAAGGTAAATCAATCATTCTGTAATAATTGAATTATGAAACTGATGTATAAGATATATGAAGATATAAGATTGGATGGGTTTTTATTTTCATTTTTTTTCTACTTCTCTTTAAAACTTTTAGCCAACCCTCACCTTTTAGATTGAGTAGAACAAAAGTAATCTAAAATTAAATATCTCATTAATTCTATTAACAAGTTTCTAAATATATTATCCTGCATTCATTCTATTAATTGAAACATCTAAAATTTTCAATAATCTGTATAATTTCAATTATTCTTCATACATATTGCATAATAATAATCACAATACCTACTATTTTATTACTGCAAATATTTTCTACTTATAAACTAATTATATACTATAATTTATACCTATAATTTATAATCTGCTAATAACTTATGTACCTTAATAAATACAATTATTTAGGAACAAATTTAAAATATTAAAAAACATAATACCTACATGTTTGGCCTATTTTGTTGAATACTTGTTGATGTTATAAATTCAAATTGTATGACTTATAGACAATATTTACAAAAATGGATAATATCAATTATAATAAGTAACTCAATATTAAAACAATCATTGCAAATATTGATGAAAGTACCAAATTAGCCAATTTTAATTATAAAATCATATTTCCATGTATATACATTTTATTAAATTATAAACTAAATCAGATTCATGAATATTGAAAACTATTGTATAATTTGTTATGGGGAATATTATTTTTTCATGTGACTATGTATTGACATCGGAAAACATGAAAAAGGTTTTGGAATTTAATTTTCGTTCCAAAATTCAAATTTTCGATAAACTTTTTAATACTCAAACTGATTATTTCTAAAATGACTATATGAATATAGTTTATAGTTTATCTGTTTAAATATTTCTCAAAACAAAAAGTAACTGATTTATGATTTTATAACAATTAAATAAAGTGTATAAAATACGTAATTTACAAACCACATAATGACATATCTATATTATTTATATAACTATAGTTGGTTTATATATAAATATATATATATATACATATGAATAAATCTTAATAAGGCATATAACACTTAGAATATATATTTTTATGTCATCATAGATATAATTCTATTAAGTTAGATGTTCAAATTTTATAAGGGGGAGAATTTGAACAGCCATTTAATCTTAAGTACGATCCTGATCATTTGTGTTCTCCATTTGTAAGTTACGTTAGGTTAAGTTATAACCTATAAAGTTATTTATATTTTGATAAATGACATTGTGTTATTACGGAGTATCTAAGTATCAGAGTATACATTACGTATATTTGTTTGTAAATTAATAGAGAATAATTAAGTATTAATTTTACCACACCAGTATATTATTGCACTCGTACTATAATACGATATGGTAATTTGTAAGCATTGCTTTAAACACAGAAACGTCCATTTTGTTTTGTAAATCGCGATTTATGAGCGAACATTTCCTTTGAAACGTTAAAGGCTGCTTTTGTTTTGGACAATATTAGTACGCACGGTCAAAAACACACGCTTTATGCAACCAAGTATGCTATAATATTTTATACGACCGGCGAAAGGTTAGAATTAGGTCACTCATTTCCCGAGAGCAAAAAATGTTAATGACAGGTTTTTGAATTTATTTACGCTTTCAGTGAACACGTGCAACGATACCTGCGGCATCCTACTAATTAATGGTATAACTAACATTATATGGTGTGCAAAAACAATACAACATGGTATGTATAAATTTACAATTAAATTTCAAACAATCGGTAAATACATATATATTTTGTAAAGTGCAAATAAATATTGGGAATGAACGGGTACTTTATTTGAACATTTTGTCGTTATCAATAAACTCCTGTCGAGTAGAGGTACACGTCATAATAACATCTTATTAAGTATTAAACTGTCAAGTTGTAAACAAAAAAAAAAAAAAAGTATTTAAAGTAATAAGTATATTAAAAGTTCAAACATGTATCGAATTAATACAAATGGTTTAAGTAAACGTGAATTTTATGAATTTAATATTGATGGTTTTAAATTCAAAATCTATTGACTTTTAATTACCAAATATTTTATGTGGCCATATCCGAAAATTTTATTATAGTTCATGGGTGGAACTATGGAACTATAATAATACGTATACGTATTATACATAAAAAAATTAATTATTATAAAAAAAAAAAAAAATAGATATATAAAAAGAAAATGTTCCTAATGTATTCAGAAAAATTACAAGCAACAATTAGGTTACAAATTAATAATTTTATTAAACAATTATATAAAATATATTATTATAAAACAATTTTTTCCCCTTGTTATAAATAAATAATTCTTCTAATACTAAATGTACGTATCTTCATATTTTTTGATTATTTAATATAATCAAATATATTTTTATATTTTAATATTTAATATAATTAAATTCTAATATATCCTTAGCAAAATATATTAGATTTAAGAGAAGATTTTTCAATTTTATTTCTGAAATAAATTTACTAAAAATAGTATGGTCTTATGTTAATTGTGAAGTAACAATTTTTAATCATAAAAAAAAAATTTGCAACCAACTATGGACCCTAAAAAATTTCGAAGTGGGGTTGCTATGGTAACGCACCTTTTATGAACATACTTTTTATTTACTACTTATATTTACTTTTTATACTAATTTATCAAATCTTTTTGTTTATTAAAATATATACTATATTTATATTCTAAGCATAATTTCATTTAAGAGAAGGTTTTTTTAAATGTAATGTTTTTTGTATCGCATTTTAAAACTTATAATAGTTTTTCCAATGTTTTTTTTTAATTTTTTCAAATTTATTGCAGCTATATACCCGTATAAGTTTCTAAACACTATAATTATCATAATTGATAGAAAATCAAATTTTGAAACTCTATTGGCACTATATATAGACTAATAAACACCATAATTATCAAAATTAATGAAAAATTCATTTTTATATTATTCGGGTTTATCATTAATAATAATAAACTAATAATCATAGTTATAATTTAATTATTAATAACTTTAAATGCGA
This sequence comes from Pemphigus obesinymphae, assembly GCA_025469235.1. Classification (NCBI taxonomy): domain Eukaryota; kingdom Metazoa; phylum Arthropoda; class Insecta; order Hemiptera; family Aphididae; genus Pemphigus; species Pemphigus obesinymphae. Next base: position 23,397 of record JAIPRL010003488.1, read on the forward strand.
TTTGAATATTATTACTATTATTCTTTAATAATCATTAACAAATTTACCTGATAAAAAGTTATGGTACTTCATAAAACGATAATTAATTTTGTTATATATAGAAGGTATATTAATAGGATTATGCAATTTAACCATAATTTTCTTGTAATTTTCTTGATTGCGTTTATATCAAAATTAGTTTTAATTCGTATGTCACAAATTTTATGGAATTAATTTTCATAGTTGAAGTTCTTTAGGAAAATACAAGAAATATGGAATTAAAATAAGAAAAAAACTAAATTAGACTTTAAAATTAACAATTATTCAATTAAAACTATAAATAATAAATCTAAAAGTTTTAAGTGTTTAGAAACTTATACGGGTATATAGCTGCAATAAATTTGAAAAAATTAAAAAAAAAAACATTGGAAAAACTATTATAAGTTTTAAAATGCGATAAAAAAAAACATATTTCAGAAATTAAATTTAAAAAAACCTTCTCTTAAATCAAATTATGCTTAGAATATAAATAAAGTATACATTTTAATAAATAAAAAGATTTGATAATATAAATTAGTATAAAAAGTAAATATAAGTAGTAAATAAAAAGTATGTTCATAAAAGGTGCGTTACCATAGCAACCCCACTTCGAAATTTTTTAGGGTCTATAGTTGGTTGCGAATTTTTTTTTTATGATTACAAATTATTACTTCACAATTAACATAAGGCCATACTATTTTTACCCAAAATTTCAAAGTGGAGGTACCAGGATAACGCACCTGTTTGTAAATGCAGTACAAGAATAATGTCTAAAATGTGATGAAACTAAATATAATAGTTTTAATAATATATTAAATATACAGATGTTAGAGATAATGATGTTTATCAATACATATTATACAACGATACTTCTATAATTTTCTAATATTTTAATATATCTATCATAGTTATATATATATATAAAATTATTATTTAATAATTCGTTTTTTATTATGTATGCTTTATAGTATATTATATTATGTGTTGTGTTTATTAATTTTCATATTTTTTTGTATTCCTTTATTATCATTCAATAACATTTTTTTAACATATTTCAAATTTATATTAAATTAAACTGTATAAGTATATATATATACCTATACAGTTAATTTATATAATTTCAATATATATAGAGAGAGCTTGCTATTATAGTTATAATAATTAATAAATAAACAATTTTTTTTTTATAACTGCTCTTACAACTAACTTATTTTTATCGTCGTTTATGAATTAACTTTTAGTATATTTTATTTCATCCAAATATAAAAATGTTCATTGTAATTTAACTGCGAAGAAATGTGCATTCAAAATCGAATCGTTCCAAAATAAATAAAATACAATAATAATCTAATAAATATAGCAATATTATTAATACATATAATTCTTGGATATATAAATATAAATTTAATGGCAAGTTATATCTTTAATATAAACTATATCAACTGTCAATTTTTGTGTGATCCGAATTAGTAAATTTATAATTTTACCTGTATCTTCCTAACAGTAAGTTCAATCATTTATTATGTATTCAATTTTTTGATATAACTTACTATGATATATAACATAGTGTAGATATGATTATTTTAAATAAATACATTTCAAAATGCATACAAAATTTGTCTACCTTTTTGCCTATTTTGGTTTCCGATTGAAACATTTCCAGATATACTTTACCGGTTGATTTTTATTAAACAATAATTTAAATTAATTTACTCTTACAAATAAAAATAGAGAAATTACTTTTTCCCGTATTGATTTGACACCTATTTATACTTATATAGATTTAGATTGTAGACTTTCAGCTAAATAACAGTAACCAGTGCTTATGTTAGACGTTAGTGTATTAGTTAGTTAATAACAGGTCTCAAGTTTGTTTGATTTCAAAATTTCATATTGGTGTTATTTACAGTTTCTTTTTAAATTATAAAATCTGTAGTCTAACTTAAATTAATTTTATAATCTAATTTGTCTTCATATATTAATATTATTAAAATGTATAGGTATCATCTTCTTTTATTTGTATTCACATCCAACTATTTAGGGTTGGTTATACTAGTCCTAACGATTTTACCTTCCTCAGCCATATCAATCTATTTTCCCTCATTTTATCCTATATATATAATATAATATAAGATAAGGAAAATTATAATTTTTAAGACGTTTTATGCTATTACATTAATATAATTCATTTAGTACTTAATTTCTTTCTTTTTTTTAATATGAAATGTCTATATTACTTTTAGTTTTATAAATTTTATAAAAATTAAATTGTCTATTCGGGGGGAAATATTGAGAAAATCTTGTTTTTCCTCCAATTCCTGAATCTTTAAATATCCCTACCTATTTTTATAATCTAAAGTTACAAAAATTTAGCTCAAACCTGATCCATAGTATCAAATGTAAAAATGAAATATAATTTAAAGGAACGAATAAATTTTATTTTGTGGAATGATAAATGTATGTTTGAAATTTTATTATGTTTAATATCGTTGCAATTGAGGAAAATTTTTTGAAAAATTCAAGATGTTATGAATATATCATAGTCATGTTTTAAATTAGTAATTGGTAAGATCGATCATTCAAATTTTTTACTAAGATATTTTTTTATTGTAATATTATGAACTTTATGTGATATTTTAAAAAAAATTTGTTTTCATTTATGTTTATTATGTATATTTTAATATTTTATTCTTTTAATTAACATTTATTTAGTATTCAAATGTATGTGGGTAATATTACCCCAACTTTTTAATTAAATTTTGAGTGGTACGTAGAAACTATTGGTTTTACAAGAATGTTTATTTTCAATGATCTTTTTTTTTCTATAAACAATATTTTGGGTAGAAAAAAAACATGAAAAAGTTTAGGAGTAAAGAGTTTTTTGATATGAGATTCGTTTTAAATAGCACTTTACAGAGGTTATTATTTATATTTCCCCTAGTATTTTTAAACATAAAGAAAATCTACATTTCAAACGAGAATTTTTTTTATATATTTAAGAAAGAAGTCGCCATTATGATTACTATTACACATACCGAAATAATATATGAGAAAATAACAAGAAATAAAAAAAAATTGGCAATAATGTGTGAGTATATTCATATTAATATTATTTAAAAAAAATAAATTTTCAAGAATTGTACATATATTTGTACATCTAGCTCTGCTCAAAATTACTGTATAAAAAGTAAAGATTTATCATTTTTTCAAATATAATAAATCCTAAATTAGTATCATATCCGATTAGCAAAGTGCTTCGACCTCAGTTTACATCTCTTTTTTACCGTTTCATTATTTTGCGTTCTATGGTTACACCAATAATTCACCTTAACTACTACACTTATTCTCTATTTTATATTCCTATCTATTATATTATAGGTATATATAAATATATATAGTATTTAATCAAATATAATTTCTATATTATATATTAATAAATATGACATAATAAAAAAAATATTATGCTATAAATTACGTTTAGTAATATCAATATAATATGAAAATAATAAATCATTATAGAAAATATCTTCTAGGAATTGAAAATATTTTGAGAATATCTTTTCTACTATGTGAATAAAGTAGACTAACTAGTACAAATTAGAAAATCGTATTAAATTATAAAATTAATCATTTCTATAATACTTCTCATATAACTCATAATTTTAATTATAATTTATTACAACATGAATCTTAAGAGAAAAAAAAATTGAAAAAAATCAAAACATATATTTTATAAAACATTATTTGTTAAAATATACGTAAAAAAATAATAAATTAATTTTATTCAACACTATTATTGCATCAGTTATTTTTTACATCCATATCATATATATTTTAAGAATATGACAAACGTATTATTCACACTTTTAAACTAATTTTACGGTAACCAGTTGTTGCGATGACATTTCTTCGCGGTCCCTTGGATTTTGGATTACCAGAGCTTCAAACTAAACTCCCACGAATATCTATTTCATATTCAATTTAGACGTAATATAAATTAGATGGAAATGAACAGTTTACAAGAATAAAAAATAATAATAAAGAATAATAACATTTGGTTATTGGTTTATCGATAAAATTGTTATAAAAATAATTTTAACTAAACTGTGCATCGACATCGACCGAAATTAAATTAAATAAAATAAAATACAAATGTCTTCTACTGGTCACAGTTTATGAATTGTGTAACTTAAAATATAATTTATTTCGCCAAAAAAATCGATTGAACAACTGAAAACATATTCTAAATAATTTCTAATAATATCTATAAATTAAATTCTATTGATACAGTTACTATTTATTCAAACATCTACATAAGTATATAAAATATTAGGATATTAAAAATGGTTTTAATCATTAAATAATATAGAATGTTAGTAACATAGCTACATTAGTAGAATATTTATTTTTTTTTTATACACATTATTTAGTTTTTATTTAAGCATAAATCGCTATTTATTTTAGCTCAATAGCTGTTATTAAAAAGACGTATTTCAATATGGACAATAAATTATAATCATCAAATTTATATTATGGTATAAATCGTTACATTCCATACATTTTATAGTCAAGCAAAAAAAGCATTTGGCTTATATTGCTGTGCAATACTTTCGATATAAAATTTTATGGAGTTATATGCTACAAGCGTATCTTACGTAGCATAATATTAATTTTAAGTGATTTAGCCCTTATTTAATTTGTATTTTTTATAAATAATTTAAATTAATTTTAGATAAGAAACCTTCTAAATTTTGATGATATAAAATTGTTCTATCTAATTAAAAATCTAAATAATACATTTCTTTTACAACAGGATTTGAATATTTCAACCAAATAGTGTTAAATGAATACATTTAAACCTTTAAACATTAAAAAATGCACAATAATTATATTCACAAGGTATCAAAATTCATAACAACAAGCACCCTTTGAATCATGTTTTCGAAACTTATAATCTAGGTGTAATCTTCAAACATAATCTTTCTTTCGATAAACAATACTTGTGTATAATTTATTAATAAATCATTTTTAATTGTATCTTTTATTACAACAAACTGTAAAGACTTCATAGATTCCAACAACATAAAATCACTGTTGATTTCCTTAGTCAGATATATACATGAATATAATTCAGTGGTCTGGTCTCTATAATTAAAAATATATATGCAATGTTTAGATAACATGAAAAACCATTTTTATCAAAATGAAATGTAATATTTTATGTGAATCTACTTTATTCCAGTTATCAACCTTTGATGGATAATTTTTAAAATATTGAAAAATTATATAATGGAAAAAAAAATATTGAAATTAGGGACTGGAATCGAGCTAAAAAAAAACCGGTTCTTATCCGGGAACTAATCGCCAAGGTAATAATCGCCCAGCGTAACGGGCGATTAATACCTTCTTAGTAAATATATACCAGTGTCGGTGTATATATATATATATACATACACATATATATATAATATATATATATATTATATATTATATTTATAAAATCGATAGTATTCAAACTCTGCGGACTCCTCGATCGGATATTTTAAATAATAATTCTTTAGCAATTCTAAATATTTTTAACATTATAGGGAAGACGGAAAGGGAGGGTGTACATTTGGATCTATCATAACACATTTAGTTCAAGTCGTAGAGCCCTCGGGATACAATTGATGGGTAAGGGTACTAACTTATAGCGTACTAAATTCCCCCCTCATATTTTTAGTTTTGCTATAACTACTTCGTTATTAATCATTGGAACCCCGCACGAATCCCTTCCAAAATTTTTTTTTTAATTTTTTTTCTACTTATACGATTGAATTCTATTTTGGTAAAGTTTCCTTTGCAGGCACAAGGAGCGGATCTACTATAATTTAAAAAAAAAAATTTGGAGAGGTTACCACAGAAGAATTTTTAAGTTCGTCTTCTGTGATCGATTTATTTTTATTTTTACCAATTAATTATTAACAATCTATTAATTGTTATTAATTAACAATTAATCGGGTTCTAAGATTTTTTTTTTTAAAATTGTTTGCATATCATAACATATAACCCTAAAATTTCACTGCCCTCTAAATATTTTTTAAAATGAAAAAAATCATAAGTTTATGAATAATTGACCATTAAAACATTCTGAGAAAATTATGAATATTAACCTTATTCTACAGGAGTGTGTATATCATAGGTTGGGCTGATGTCAAAATTCTATGCTATTTATAAATATACCTATAAAATATTTTTTAAATTATACGTAAATAGATTAAGTAAATGAAATATATAAAATACTAAACACTGGGGCAAACGAATTTGCATAAAATTGCTATGTTGTACAACTTGTACCTGTACAGAAAAGTTTCTATAAATATTAAAAAAAAGTATTTAAAACAAAACAATTTAATCCAGGCTACACTGGATAATTCAACTAGTATATATATATATTTATCTATATACTTATTAAATTATATATATATACTAGTTAAAACCTATAATACTTTACATAAAAATAATAATTCATTTTATTTAGAATTATAGCGTGACATTATATTATAATTTTATATATATTATATATATATTATTATTAGTATTTTTCTCATTTTCCTAAGTAAGATTATAAATAAATAAAAAATACATAAATACATACTAGGCGATTAATACCTTAAGGTATAAATTTCACAGGGGGTATTAATCGCCCGATACATTAGGCGATTATTACCATAGGTGATTAATACATAATTATTAAAAATTTCGGGAATCGGAGCCGAACCAATAATTTTACTTTTTTTAAATAATGAACCGGAAGTAAACCGGAACCTATAAATAAAGATTCTTCCTTACCGGTTCCAAAAAATATATTTCCATGTAGAAAATGATCTTTATAATAGCTACTCATCTTGCGATTTCATTGTATTTGTAATTCGGTCTATTGTTATAACAATTCTAATATATACCAAAGGTATTTTCGTAGTATGCGTATTTATGTTTTAATGTAGCCCACGAATAATGTCCGTGAAGTAGGACGCCCAAAGTTAAACGACTAACTTGAAATTTGGTCATTAATTTGTAAGTAATTAGTAAGTATTTTTAAGTCCAAAATCAAAATTTGTAAGTCGCCCCTTTTCCAATTATCCATGCAAGTACAAATTGCAGCTATCTTTACAAATAAGTTAGCCGTTTCATTTTTTTTTTTCAAGATTTGACCATGCCAAAATGAACTGTGTAATTTGTAAGTATTTGTAAGCCCAAAATGAAAATTTGTAAGTCATCCCTTCTTCAATAATCTCTAAATATAAGTCAGCCGTTAATTAATTGTTTTAAAGTTCAATGTATCAAAATCAATAACTAAAAAGTAAAATTTTTGGAATGTAAATAATGTATATCTAATCATTTAAAAACTTACCTGAAAAGTTATCCGTTTAAACAGCTATGATTTATTGGTAATATCAAAATTAAACTATGTCATTATTGTATTGTTTTTAATTATTTGTAAGCTCTAAATCAATCAAAATTATATGTTACTCTATTTTTTTTATATATATATATAGGAATGAACTTACGGTAGGAAATTAGGAAATATAATTATTAATACACAATGAAATACAATGAATAATGAACCACAATTTTATAATATGACCGTACTGACGTTGGTTACAAAATTATAGTCAAAACTGGTTCAATCGTAAAATACACATAATTATATTTATTATAAATATTAGTGGTCCCGTATACAGCTCTAAATTATAGTTTATTTTTGTAATTTAAAAATTTGTAAAACTGAATGCAAAATGTCGGATATAAACCTAAATATATTTAAATTTTAAATGCGTTAACGTACACTTGCATGTAACAAAATGTATGTGTCTACATGTAGGTACTCGTATATTTAATTTTTTATTATTCATTAGGTACGTTCATTTTTTAAATAAATACCTAACATTTATTATATTTAATTTATAATGATAAATATAGGTACCTATAGATAATTAAATATATAAATCGATACAAAAAAAAGTAAACTTACCAAAATTTGTGTGCAAATTTGAATATTAATAAGCCAATAGGTACTTAATAAATATTTAGGTACCTACTAACTAATTACAATTTCGTTAAATAAATGAAAACTGAAATTATACTGCCCAAGGTTATAGGAAAAACATTTACGATGAGTCGTTGAACAAGTAATGACAGAAATTATGATGCCTAATAGGAAGACAGTAACACAGAATACGTGATCAATAATATTTCCGGAATTTCCGAATGCACATATAATAATAAGTATACATACCTATAGAATGAATATAATGTACCAATATATCTTACCTATACAAATATTATTCACAACCCATCGAAAATGAGTAATAGAATATCTGCCATATTAATATGTACTGTACTTTTCTTTGTATACATTATATATGAAAAGAGGAAATAAAACAAGTAATTCTACACCATCTCTTACATTAAAATAAATAAATATGACTAAAAATGTTGGAAATTTTACTTGAAAATTAATCAGAAATAGTTTTTTTTATATTAAATTATTCTAATTTTATTTTAAATTAAAAAATTGGTAGACATGACAATCCTATAACAATTTCCGTTGCAAATGAGTATTACACGATTGAGAGAATAAAATATTCAGCAATACGATTGAACATAAAAAAAATTTAAACGAGGTTATGATATCTAATATGCTAAGATTACTTTTAACATGTATTTTAACATTTTTTAATTGTTTGATTTTAATTTTTTATATTTTCAATATTCAATATTTGTTTTGAAAATTGACTATACAGGACCCTATAAACATGGGTGGTATAGCGTCCACACCACCAATTTTTTGGTAAAAAACTACTCATTCTAACTCCAATAGTCCGACACGATGCGTACTCAGATAATGTTTAAAACGTTCGTAGATTTTCCATTACTTCCTCGAGAGAATGATCGAGTCACATTTTTCATTTTTGTATATTTCATTATAATTTAACCATTTAAAATTTCCAAAATGTTCAACATTTTGAATATAAATATCTAATTGAATACAAAACAATTTTAATAAGTGTTTCGATTATTCCCTGGTAAATATTATAGAAAATTTGAATTTTTTTTCAAAATTAATATTGATGTGCCTATTCATTACTACACGTTCTGATGGAATTTGAGTAAAAAGAATATAAATTTTTTCGGTGGTTATAAAATTAATATCTGAAATGTGTGCGTGGGTGTGTGTAATGGTATACTTTTGATATGGGTTACTAACACTAACGATCACGTACGCATCACACAAGCATAAAATCGTACAAGGAGAGTATATTAAATTGCCTAAACAATACTCCTTAGAATCGTGTGATGTGGAAAGTGAACTTAATTCTATAAGCCGCGCAGAACATTACATCGAGTAATAACGAGAGTTGAATGAAATACGGTTGGGCGTACATATTTCGGTGGCACATGAGAACCGGCCAGCGATCACTGGCGCTCGCCTCGTTTATAATCATACTGTTGCTCAACTATTATGAGTACGGTAACATCGCCGTTAATATAAATAATATATTTTTTTGCACTGTTTAAACCATAATTTCCCCAGAAAGTATGCTCAAATTTTATTCTCAATCGAGTTTCTCCACTACAAACGGCTGCATTGAAATTGTCCGATTCTGAGCGCAAAATGAAAATATTACATATACTTATTATGATTGTATTGCCACGATATACGTCATTGTCACCGGAAATCAATTGTACCCGTTGGTTTTTTAGCGTATTCGTGACAAACTCATTACCATAGTTATAAAACACGATAAATTTAAATTAAAATGTTTATGTATATAAATATTGTAAAAAAAAAAAAATGTAAAAGTACATTAATTGCGGTGAACGATATTAAGTATAATATAATAATTAGCGTCCGCCTTATGCTATCTTATTTTAATTTCGTACTTGAACGATCGTATTTATACGAAAAAGACGATATTTTTGTTTACATAGCAAGTGAGCTCTCTGAATTCATATTTTATCTGTAGTAAAATATGAAGTTGTGTAGGTATACTTGCAAATTACACAGCTCATATTGGTGTAGTCAAATTTCAAAACAATCATTAAATCACGGTTAACTTATTTTTAGAGATAATTGAAAAAGAGATGACTTACAAATTTAGATTTTGGACTTAAAAATACATACACATTACACAGTTCATTTTAGCATGGTCAAATCTTGAAAAAAATTGAAACAGCTAACTTATTTGTGAAGTTAGCCGCGATTTATACTTGCATGGATAATCGGAGAATGAATAACTTACAAATTTTGATTTTGGGCTTACAAATACTTACAAATTACTAACAAATTTGAAGTCAGCCGTTTAACTTTGGGCGGTCACCTTCACGGACATCCACGAATATCATTAATATAGTATTGAACTTTGAGACAAAGGCATACCTACCTATCGTTTGGCAGCGGCCAATGTTTACAACTCCTACCTAGGAATTTTGACGCCCATGGAAAACTATTAAATTACATGAAATAATATTCAAAAAGGTTTAAATACTTCCTTAAAAATGCAAATGAGCTCATTGAATACTATTATATTATTATAATTAATTATATATATTTTGTGTATAGACCTACAAATATCTTATGACGTCCAAAATATGATATTTAATATTTTTATTTGAAACTGATGAGAACAGAAACCACGTATTCTTTTAAAAAAATAACATGAACTACAACCCGTGCCGATAAAATCAAAAGGTTCCAGTCCCTGATAAATATGCAGTTTATGTATAAACATTAAACATATTACTGGATTTCTTGTCTGCCCAGAACATTAGACGTTTAAAATTTCAATGTTCTTCATTATATAACTTTAGTTATATAACTATTTGACACTGTTAGACACTATTTAACATATATATATATATATATTTATATATATGTTAAATAGTGTCTAATATTCCTTCACATAAATCAAATTACGCCTTAGATTCGCTTATATTAGTGTGTGAATATTCATTGCTATAACTATGTACACACATCTTTCATTAATTATGTTCAAAATAATGTTCCACACTATTGTATTGTATTTAATTTATAATTATTTATAAAGTCAGCCTACCAAATGTATTAATTATATGTATTATTATTTATTATATTATTTATATACAATTGTTCTGTTTTTTTTTTATAATTAGGTTATAAACTAAATAAATAAATGAATAAAAAGTGATAGGTAATTAAAAATTATGTCATGACAAATGCACCATACATTAAATTTTCAAGATAGTAACATGTTATGAGGGATTTATTATTGTAAAAAGTTGTATCTTAATATGAATTGTTAATTTTTATTTTTATAAAAGTTAACCATAATTTTATTTTCTGAACAATTATTCATCTATTAACATATAAGGAGGAAAGATACTGGTTATTGCATTACCGTAAATAAATATTGGATGCATTAAAACTAGTTTAATATTAATAAAAAATGTTTTGATAATTACATTAGCTGATAAAAATCTGAGAAAATATTAGAAAAATGAGTGAATATTAATAAATTTTTATAGGAACTAAATAAAATAAAATTAAAGTTAATTAAGAATGTATCTGGTTAAAAAAAATAGACCATTATAAAAATCAATATTATTTTATTGTTATTTTTATGTTTTTTTTTTGTAATAATTATAAAATATGGCAAATTTAATAAAACAGTAAATGTACAAATTTCATATAAATTTTAATTATTTGATATAGTTCTCCTTTTATTTTTAAAACTCTTATGAGCTCATATAATTATATAAACAAACCAAAAAAAAAATTATTTTATTTTTTATCTACAATTAATAAATTCAGGACTTGAACCGCTCCGAAAATAGCGGTATCCAAAATATTTTGAGAACCGGTAACCGGTATTAAACAGTTTATATATATATTAGGGTGGTTCTTAGTTATAGATGAAGAAAAAAAATATTAATACTTTTGATGTCGCACCCCCTAGTTTTGTTCAATACTGTAAGAAAGTAATTTAGGTTAAATTTCATTTAGGTAAAATAGGTTTAACATAGGTTAAATCACTCACCCCCTTCAGGTGTCCCTAAAGGGTTGAAAAATAGTCAAAGGGGGTAGTTTTAGAGTTTTTTAAACTTAAGTTAAGAACTATAGCACTTAGCCCAAAAATGTATAGCACTTAAATATAGAACGTAGCGATCTTAATAAAAAATGTATTTATAAAATTTCTTGCAAATCTATTATATTCCGAGAAAAATAATAAAATACAAAATATTTAGTTTATTTGATTAAATTGATTTTTTACGGTTATATAACTATATTTGACGAACAATTATAGATATGATAAAATGTCTTATATAAAAACTAAATTTAATTAAATTTCCCAATAAAAAAGTTCTGAGTAAAAATGCCAATGGTTCGACCATTTTATATTTACAGTCAAATTTATGTTATATTAAGCTAAAAACGCTTAATAAATTTCAACGGTAAAGATTTTTGCTAAAATTACTCGTTATTTCTTAGTTTATATTACTTTTACACTATGACAGTATAACACTATACAACAATTTAACGCATTTTTCACTTTATAATCTGGTTTATTTTTGGAAATTCAATTACCAATTATTAATACAATGATAATAAATAATATCAAAATTTATCTTAGTTTAAAGTACAATTCCTGATAAACAGTTTTATTGGTGACTGTACCAACGGACGATACGTATTTTACAAAATATTCAGTATAACCTCAGTATATGTGTCACCTCGATGTCGTTCGTTTTCACTTAATACATTATTATTACATTAATAATTTACGTACCTACTGTGTTATTACTTTTTATAAACAAATTCATATTTCATAATGACTCAAGTATATGAACTTCGAGATCATACTCTAATATATTTGATTGGAGATGATTTGGATCAAATTATTGGTAGTAAGTTACCGTCTAACTTATAAGTGTTAAAAGTATTATTTTATAATTTACGAAAAGTAAAATTAAGTCTAAGGCAGAGTGCTTCATTGGTTGTTAAGGAAGTACTAGTATTTTGGGAAAAAGCGCAAATACCGGTCAAAGTTGTACAACGATGTATCGATAAACTAGAAAAATTATACAATCATTGGAGGGACTTGCAAAAACACGCTTCAAGGCAGAATGAAAATCAAAAAAATAAAGAACAAGCATTTATTGACGAATTTGACGATTTATTTGATATATCTCATTCCAATGCTCTTCAAATTATATGTTTAGAAGAAGATAAAAACTTTTTAATTTCACAAAGAAAAAAAGGGAGGCCTGGATACATGGCTGGTATTGACTATGCTTTTGTAAAACAACAAAAAAAAATAGCCGAAAAAGAAGAAAAACAAAATTTAAGAAAAAAACGCCATTATGAAGAATGTGAAAAAACATTCAATACACGTAATTAATTTTATAAAATTATTTATTATAATTATTAAATAATAAGTATAATAAATAACATTTTCTATTTTTTTCTACAGAATCTGACTTTGTTGATGAAGACATTTTGTTGACCAATAATACAGATGGTGAGGAAAACAAAGATGAAGAATACTTCACCCGGAATGATGTTTTGCCGGGTTCGTCTTGTGAAACTAGTGCTTTACCAATGCCATGTTCTTCATCAAAAAGAAAAAGAGGAAGAAAAGAAATTATAACAGTGAAAATCTCATCAGCATTAGATAAATGTAAAGTAAGTGATAGAGATGCGGTTCATCTTATAATTGCTGTTGCCGAATCATTAGGGCATAATGTTAGTGATATAGTTGTAAATAGATCATCAATAAAACGGTATCACGAAAAAACACGTTTGACATTGGCCACAGAAATACGTAACGCATTTTCTATTTCTGAATTTAATGCTTTAGTTCTACACTGGGATGGAAAATTACTTCCTGACCTATGTGGAAAACAGACGGTTGATAGACTACCTATTGTAATTACGAATGGCGATAATGAACAATTATTAGGAGTGCCTAAATTATTGCATGGAACTTCCAAAGCACAAGGAGAAGCTATCTATCAATTATTGGTTGAATGGGGACTTAAAGATCATGTAAAAGCTATGTGTTTCGATACTACTGCAACAAATACAGGTAAAAAAATTTAATATTATTATTTTGACTTTTTATGTAATAATATTCAATTAAAAAAATATATATATTTTTTATAGGCCGACTTGGGGGTACATGCTTACTATTAGAACAATGGTTAGAAAATAATATTTTATATTTGCCATGTCGTCATCATATATATGAAATTATTTTGAGAAATATATTTGATACAAAATTTGGTGTAACGTCTGGTCCAAATGTTTCTTTATTTCAGCATTTTAAAATATCATGGCCTACAATTAACACTAGTAAATACAAACCAGGAATTAAAGATTCTTCAATTTTAAAAAAAGTGCAGGGATCTATGGACAATATCTTGCAGTTTTGTTTAGATCAATTAAAATTACCACATTACAGAGAGGACTATAGGGAACTACTAGAAATAACTGTAATTTTTTTGAATGGTGTGCCTCCTCGTAGTATATCATTTCGAACACCAGGAGCAATACACCATGCTCGATGGATGTCAAAAGCGCTTTATAGCTTGAACATTTTTATTTTTCGTGAAGAGTTTAAATTAACTAAAAATGAATATAATTCAATTTCAAGTATATGTATCTTCATAATTAATTTGTATGTTAAAGCTTGGTTTAATGCACCTATCGCTGCTTTTTCACCACATCAAGACTTGGAATTTTTAAAAAGCCTATACGAATACAAAGATGTTGATGAAGAATTATCAAAAAACAGTATTAAAAAATTTGTAAATCATCTATGGTATTTGACATCCGAAAATATTGCACTAGCATTTTTTGATAAACATATTTCTCGTGAAACAAAAATTAAAATGGTAAAAATGTTAAAAAATAATGCCAACGCAAATGTAGATACTGACGAAAATATTACCATTATAGATAAACGAATACATTTAAATATTAATGAAGTTCCAAATTTTATAAAAAATTATTTCATAGAAGATTTTGTGTCAAGTAAAACTATAAGATTTTTCGAACGTTTTAATATCAATCTTAGTTTTATAGAAACAGATCCATCTACGTGGGATGATAATTTAGATTATTGCAAAGGTAAAGAAATAGTGAACAATTTGAAAGTTGTAAATGACACTGCGGAACGTGCTGTAAAATTAATAGAAGACTTTAATAAGATCGGATCAAAAAATGAAGACCAAAAACAATATATGTTACAGGTTGTTACAAAATACCGAAAAAAATTTTCCAATAGCAATAAAAGTACAATAATGGAATAATTTGTGTGTTTAGTAACATAATTAGTGATTAAAGTATTTAACTGTTTATTTTTGTTTACGTGTACAATATTAATAACAATTAATAGCTAATATTTGAATAAAGAAGTAAAATATACCATTTTCAATGTAATATTAAGAACTTTGGTTTACAAAACCCAATACCTGTAATTAATAATTCTATGTAATAAAAGTTGTATTAAATGTAATTTTTTGTCAATTATGATCAATAATATATATTATGTGATGTAAATGTAACAAATTAAGTTAAGTAAGTAACATAAACTAAGAAATAACGAGTAATTTTAGCAAAAATCTTTATCGTTGAAATTTATTAAGCGTTTTTAGCTTAATATAACATAAATTTGACTGTAAAAATAAAATGGTCGATCCATTGGCATTTTTATTCAGAACTTTTTTATTGGAAAATTTAATGTAATTTAGTTTTTATATAAGACATTTTATCATATCTATAACTGTTCGTCAAATATAGTTATATAACCGTAAAAAAATCAATTTAGTCAAATAAATTAAATATTTTGTATTTTATTATTTTTCTCGGAAAATAATAGACTTGCAAGAAATTTTATAAATACATTTTTTATTAAGATCGCTACGTTCTATATTTAAGTACTATACATTTTTGGGCTAAGTGCTATAGTTCTTAACTTAAGTTTAAAAAACTCTAAAACCCCTTTGGCTATTTTTCAACCCTTTAGGGGCACCTGAAGGGGGTGAGTGATCATGACCAAATTTAACCTAAATTACTTTCTTATAGTATTGAACAAAATTAGGGGGTGCGAAATCAAAAATTCGTTAGTTCAAAAATAAGGACCACCCTAATATATATATATATCGACATATGATTCTTTGAATATTCAAAAAATAAGTGGGTACCGCTTATTCTTGGTCCTACTTCACATAATTAGTTACCATAAAAAACGTACAAAACAGAAAATTGATAAATTATAAATTTTGTCTGCAAAAATCAGAAAAAAAGTAATGACATATTTTTTGCTTGTTTACACGTTTTGGAAAAAGTACTCCTATCTAAGAATTTAGTCACAAAACTATAAATTTATCGGTAATTAAGAAAGTCGGTGAAATTAGAAAAAAATTTGATGACCTTTTTTTTATTTATTTATATTTCATCTAAAATATTTATGTGCCTCAAACATATATAAACAGTACGTAAGGATTGTTGGAAGAAAAATAAATTTTCAACAGATTCAGAATAATTATATATATATATAATAAAATGCATTGTATAAAAATATAATAATAATAATAAATTACTAAGAAAACTAAGAAAAATAGTTCTATAAACACACACAAAATTAATAAATACAATTTTTTTTATGAAATATTTTTTTTATTTTTGTAACATAATTTTAAGTATTTAATGCATAGACTTCCATGCGACTATGAACATACAAAAAAGCACATGCCTTTTTAAGAGTTAAAATTATTTAGAAAATAAACCCTATAATAAAGTAAGCTTCATCGTGATTACAAATAACATAGTTATAATGAATTTATAATAATTATAAATTAATGTTCATGAAATCCGATTTTTTCACAATCGTTTCTGATGTCACTTCAATATTTTTTTTTAACCACGGACAAAGGTACCTGGTATATAACTGGTATACATGATAATTTATAAACTTTGTACGTAACTAACCTATATAATATTTCCATTCTTTTAACAATCGCCAATAAGTCGATCAGCTGAGTATTCTATGTGCTTTACTTTTGATATACAGAATAGATAATAGTAGGCATAATTAGGTATTATAAAATAAAGATTATAAGTATTACGAACAAAAATATTAAGTAAAAATGATGAAGACATGATAAATAAAATAAATAATGTTAATAATATAATAATATCTATATAAATAATGATTATGTTTGGCACCTTCGAAAAGATTTAGTAGTTTTTTTTGTTACTTTCAATATGGATTATCGGTTCCAATGTGCAATTAGCGATAATAAAATAAAATTATTACCGATAAATTTAAAACCCTAAAATATAATTTTCGATTAATGGTTAACGAAAATTACCGTTTCTCAAAAAAGGTGATTTTAACCGGTTTTCAGAAAAAACTGATTACCGATTTCAACTCTTGATTTAATTTAATGCGTAAATCATACATTATAATTTATATTAGTATTAAATAATATTAATAACGTTTAAATTTGTATATTATATTATTCTAAAAATAGGTTTGTTTGAGTTTCAATATTAAAACCAAGGTAAAAACAAAATTGACCTAAAATTATTAATTTGTTACTTCCTCCTGAATTAATAGACGGATATAGTTACCTATTTATAAACAAAATTACAAAGTGTATCATAGTAACAATAAAATTGCACATATTACATATAATAGTAAACATGAAAGATGACATTATTTTTGAGACTTTATAAAAAGGGGCGAGGACTCAAAGCAGTTTAGATTCAATGAAATATATATTGAGGTCTTTCTTATATCTTTTTTTAATAAGCTATTATCGAAGAAAAATGGTATATTTGTCTATATTATTGACTGAAAGATGTACTATAAAATGTTATACCAGACGGATAGTAAATATAAGAATTATTATATATTTATACATAAATACATTTCTAATTAAAAATGTTAGTCAAATATTTATAGAGTCATATGTAATTCAACTTTGTTTCAATATTAATATTTATATTACTACTACTGACTATATTCTATAACAAAAAAAAAATGTAATTTAAAATGCCATATATTTAAACCTATATTTATTTAAATACACCTAGGAATATTAAATGTATTGCTAAAATTAGTAGTTCTGGATTACAGAGGTTAATCATTATTTATAGTGCTATTCACAAACATGTCTTATTACTTTTGTAAATTGCATTTATTACAATTTATATACTTTAAAAACTATGCACGGAAACACGATCCTATATAGGTTTGTATTTGGTTCAATATACGGCTTTCTTTTTTTACTTGACATGTTGTAAATTCGAATAGTCTGCAATTTTAGTATTTCATTTTATGGATGTTTGCCAAAAGTTTCACTGCGAGATACGTTGTAATTTTTATTAAAAAAAGTTAGTACTCTGTTATACGACTGACATAATGTCAAATTAACCGGAAAATGTTCCATAAGCCTCAGTATACACTTTTTATTTGATAAAGATTTTTAATTGATATTTTATAAAAAATATTTTAGTTGACTCACATGTAATGGTATGTTATCATATTAAACTTAAATGTAACTCAATAATATTATAATATTCAATCATACAAGTAGAATACTATAATATAGTGTTTATTGTTATTATTATTTTTTTTTTTAATTATGGTCAAAAGAACTGAAATTTATTTTAATACAAGAAAAATGTATGTATTCAAATTCTAAGTCTGAATAAGTATCGAAAATGGCAAATTGTGAATGATAAAATTAATAAATTTTTAAAAATTTTTATATTTATTATGTTCAATCAATTTGTATCGTTAGATAAATTGCATGTAAATTATAAAAAAAAAAACATTTATTTACCAATAAAATAAAATTAAAAATTAAAATGCTTTAAAAAATTCACTTTATAACACGTACAATTCAATATAAAGGCATTATATTTTACTTTATAATGATTACATCAAGAATTAATTTGATAATGAGTTATTATGGAACAAAAATATTCGTAATTTGCACGATATAGAACATAAAATATAATTAAAATAATATAATTTGTATACAAAGGGTTGTTAACTTTATGGCATCAAATTCGTGATAAAAGTATTAATTTAAAATGATGGTAAAATATGAAATTCTAAAAAAGTATATTTTTTTGGTTAGCACGTTGGTTGTACTATCAATAATGTTTAACGATATAATATCAAAATATATATTAAGGAGGTTAAAATCGGTCCGTTTTTAAGGAGTTTTGTATAGGCAGTTTAAAACACGCAAGTGTATTAGCCGCGTGGGTGTGTGAGTAATAAATGTTTGTTAGTGTGTGTAACTTCCCAAATATCTATTATCGCTTCTTGTCCGTAAAACGGAAGTATCTACATACCCACGAATATAATTATTTATTAATTATTACTATAGATATCAATGTTATCATTTTATAATAATCACTAACATATTTCACATTTTATACGGTGGCAGCAGCCTCGCGGTATAAATAAAATATGATCGTCGCCGCTATTATTTACTTAAATTTTATTTTGGGTAGCAAAAGTTTGTAACGGATCTTACACGTTTGTTATTTATTAATGTTGTTATTATTGTTGTTATTATTATTATTATTATTATTATTATTATTATTATTATTATTATTATTTAATATCATTATTTTATAGGACTTAGGTAGGTGCCTATTATTCATAAAATCCTTGCCCAGTAAATAGCCATATCAAATTAGGGAAAATTAGAGACATGCTGCATTTTTGCATACATCTATTAATAATATCATTATAAATAACATGCAATAGGTTCCCATTGATGTCACTTAGGCTTAAGGTTATTCAAAGTCAATGTCACGAAAATAGCCTTTTCGTAAATAACTCACTTTTTATTTGTTGAATAAAAAAAGTTGTACCTAATGAAATTGGTAAAGAAGATTATTATCTACAAAAAAGGTGATGTGCATTTTTCCTTTTCCAGTGACTGTTTTCGCGGTATACAACTTGCCAAATGTCCATTTTTTATTTAAAAAAAATAGGCTTTTTCGTAAATATCTTGTTTTTTATTCGTCGTAAAATCAAAAGATTAAGAATAAAAATTCTGGAAGAAAAAATTTTCTATAAAATGGTATATTTTTTATGTACGAATAACCGTTTAAACTGTTATAGATACTACGGCTTTTAATCAACCAATAAAAAATATACAGTAATGCGGATGCCTATAATAATTCATCAATATTTCCTAATATACCTAGTGTCTGGAAGGGGTAAAAATAAAATTGAGGAATGACTAAGTAATGAGCGGAAAAATGATTATGGGCAATATCCTAATGAACAAATGAAAAAAAATGCCGCCATGACCCCAGTTTCACCCAAATTTTAGGGGAAATTAGATTACTTATCGTTAAGAGTAGGTAATATATCTCTTAAAATATGTTATGTTAAAAATAATTAATATCATAATACCTATGCATGTTTTATATTAGGTACTTCAATATTCAATTAGTTATTATGACGTGGGGAGAATTGCATAAAAATATAATTATATATGTGTGTATCTACTGTTAATTTGTATAAACTAAAAATTCAGAATGTGTATAGTGTAAATATACTAAATACGGTCAACAAGCATTTAAACACATTTGCACAGGGGCGTATACAAAGGGTGAATGTGGGGGTCCAGTGTCGGCGGAACGGCAAACGCAACCGAATCAGTTGCTTAGGGCCCAGCACCATTTGAAAGGTTTAAACATATACTTTACTGAGAACTGAAAAGAAAACACAATTTTTTTTATTTATTGCTTTTTACGCAAACTTTTCAGCCGGATATTATTTAAGGTATTTCTACTTGCCTGACAAAACAAAGGTAAAAAATTTAGAGCCCAGAAAAATGAATTTGCTTTGGGCCCCGTGGCGTAGCGCAGTCTCTGTGGATGTCAGATCTTCCCACGAACTTTTTTTTATTGTGAAAACTTTTCCAATACCTACTTTATCGAGGTTTTTTTTTTTTTTTAATATTTTATAATAATATTATATTTGTCTGCCTCGTATTTCGGTGGTTTTCCATCAAATTTTTTCGGTTTCCCAGAATTAACGTTTGTGCTAATCACTCATAAACACGCGTAGTGTTCTTCATGACTGACCAAAGAAATATAGTTTCGTAATTTTGTACAAATTTGTACAATTTCATGATTTAGATCGAAAAATAGTAAATAATTGAATTAATCTATATTACCAAGTAAACTTAGACTATATTTCTAAAAATAGAAAGTATACTAGAGAAATCAAACAAATTCGTGTGTGTAATTTAGTGATTTTTTTTTTATTTTAAATTCTTAGTACAATGCATTTTTTTATGTATACAGTGCCTATTATATTTTGGAACTGTTAAAACCAATTTTAATTTTAATTATTAATATTAGTTTTACAATGCGTTATTATACTTGGGTATATTAATTTCTTCTGGTACATAAAAAAAATAGTAAATTGTTTGAAAACTATTCATGTAAAAAGTTTGTTGAAAAGCTCTAGATTCAGGATTATATTTACACGTTGTAAGTGAATCAAAATATAATGTAAAATCAATTTTTCATTTGACATCTGTAAGGACCCAAAAATCTGACGAAACTAATGATACTTAGAATATTCGATTTTCGTTCTGTGAACACATTTTTATTGATTAAACTTTTTTTCTAGGTTATTATTTAAATTGATTTTTTATTAAATGATCTAATTTTTAGAAATAAATATTGATATTTTTAGATATTTTAATGTATATTTTACCAGACTTCTAATTATAATATCAAAAATCGGATCTCTAAATAACCTAGAAAAGAATTCAATTAATTCAAGTCTTTTTGCAGAAATAAAATAGGAACATTTTAGTACCCTAAATTTTGTCAGGCATTTAGGTCTAAATAACCAAAACAATATGTCACTTCCAACCGCCTTAATGCAAATTATCTATCCTATACTATCCAACTATCCTATATTTTTTAATTGTTTTCTATCATAAGTAATAATGTATATGAATATAAATTTATGTATAAGAATAAAGAATATCAAATTAATTTTGAAGATTTTGCTATTATTACCCTTTAAATAGGTGTAAATATGATTTTTTCTTTCTAAATATTCATTTTCAAATAATTTCAATTTGTTAATATCAAATTTTTAAAATTTTGTAGAAAAATGTATGATATGTATAAAATTAAATCTTTGTTTAATACTTTTTGACCAAAACGTTTCATATTATTCGGAAAGTAGGGATAAATTGTTTGTTTATCTAAATATTAATTTCACCAACTAGTAGGATATTTTGGTATGTCATGGTGATTAGTTATTCTTATTAACTTCAAATTTATCGATGTAATAATTTACACCAAACTCTTGTCTTTGAAATACTGTTTTTAAGTTCTATTATTGTATATTTTTTGAGAGAGTGGGGAGGGGGGTGCTAAGTACACTTTTCAAGTAAAAAACCATAAGTCACATAAATCCCATAATAAATTAAACACGAAATCGTTAATCATGTTCCCCAAGTAATAATGAAAAGCAACTGAATTGTTGTATGTGGAAACCTATAACCTTGACTTACAATATTTCAAAAATAATTTACAAATACAAGTCAAATA
Source organism: Pemphigus obesinymphae (assembly GCA_025469235.1). Lineage (NCBI taxonomy): Eukaryota > Metazoa > Arthropoda > Insecta > Hemiptera > Aphididae > Pemphigus > Pemphigus obesinymphae. Next base: position 46,057 of record JAIPRL010003488.1, read on the forward strand.
GTCAATTATTTAATTATTATTAAACATTATGATTCTTAATATTTTTATATTTGCAGTTAAATTAAAATAAACCTTATCCATCCGTCTTTACCGAGAAAAATGTAAAAAAAATTTACTATAATTTTATTCAAAATTATAAAGGTAAATATTTTATAGGACATGCATACCAACTATTAAGCAGTATTTTATAAATTGATTTTTTCGCAAAATTAAATTGTATTACTCGTTATTTAAATATAACTATATATTTTTAATATTAGACAAGGTAGGTGACTTTATATTTTTAAGCTTGTACATTGTAATTTACATTACTTATATTTTTCTAAAAAAATGTTCAACGAAACATAATAATTTGCGAATTATAATAGAAAAAAGCCGGTCAGTAGGGGGTGGAAGCACTTCGCTCGTCGGGTGTCAGTATGGGTGGATGCACTTCGCTACTGGGCAGGATACTCTTGGTGGATGTATTGCATTTGAAAGCAATGATAAATCATT
>JAIPRL010003489.1:0-46531 GCA_025469235.1 Pemphigus obesinymphae
GAAATTTATGTAAATGTATTTTGGAATTATTTACAATACCTTTACGTCTATTTCCACTTAAACAACCACTAAATACACAGAGTGGCATATTTATTCGAATTAAAGATTAATTAACAAATTATAAAATATGCTTAAAAGCATAACAAAATAGATTTGTCATGCTTATAAGTAAATTTGTTTTCAAAAAAACAAAAAAGGCGGCAATAAAATAAGATAACGAAAATCATGATAATCGTAGATACTGAGATGATGATAACCGGAGAAAAGCGTCCACCATGATTGCGCGATTTGAACCAAAACATGTAAGTTGCTGTCATCCTGTTTATTTTGTCATGGAAATAGGTACAAACTACAAAGTTTTCTCTGTAGGATTAACTGTAATTTACCATATTTTTAACAACAAAAAAATATATTTATATTCTCATACTTCTTAAGGTTATATTTAGCACTAAAAACTATCACTGTCACATAAGTACACTATTTATTATGTTTTTACGATTGTATCTCCCATGATACATTGCGTATTGCACCGTTTTTATCTAATACTAAAATGTATCACATGTGGACAAAATGTGATACATTATGCAGACAACTTTTCGTAAAAAACATATGTATAATTTAAACATGATGATCACTACTCGTAATTATATTATCAATATTACACAGTTAACGTACTTAATTAACCATATTTTCTAATAATTGTAATATTTCATTTTTAAATTAAAATAATTTTGGTAGGTTTAGTATTATAAATAATTAAATTGTGACCTTTGATGCGTCACTTTTGTTAAATATTTTAAAATCATACCTACCTAGTTATTTTTATTATATTTTATACATAGCAATGGCTAAAACATTAACCGATGAACAAGTTCTGGATATGCTTAATTGGGACTTGTGTGAAAATGATCATGATAATTCTGATAAATATGATTATGGTATGTAGAGTAGCTAATAAAAATTAGATACCTATAATATTTTATTTTATTTCAATTTTATTAGAAAATAAATTGGATAAAATGGACAATGATGATATGCCACTAGTCCTTCCTGAAGAGTTTATGAAATAATGAAGAAAATTTATATCGTCAACTAGAAGATTTAGATATTGAAAACATGCCAATCCATATTCTCAGTGAAACGGAATCAAATTCTCAACCACTTCTACAGAATTAAAATTTTCAACCACAACTGCAAAATCCAACAAGGCAATTACTAGACAATCCAAACAGCCTAAAGGTATAGCTTGCTGCAATTAAATGGAAAGAAGGCAACTTTTATAAAGATAAATAAAATATTTTTTTTATTTTGATCCAGTTTTGCTTCCAACTGACATCACAAGTTTAAAATATACTTCAATAAATTATTTTTCATATTTTTTTACTGATGAAATGTATAATAATATTCAAACAGAATCATAACTATTTTCACTCCAAAAAAGCATTAATAAGCCAGTCAATATTACCATAAATGAACTTAAGAAATATGTTGGTATTTGTATATTCACATCCATCATACAATTTCTAATGTTCAAAAATATTGGAATAAGAAAATTGGTTATGACCCTGTAAAAAATGTTATGAAATTAAATCGATTGGAAGAGACCAGGAGATTTATTCATTTTAACGATAATAACTGCTTTACCTAAAGAACATGAAAATCATGATAGAGTGTTCAAAATTAGACCAGTTGTAAATTATTTAAATAATACATTTTATAGTATACCATTGGAAAAGGATCTGTCAATTGATAAACAACTTAGTGCAACAAAAGCACACAGTTATCTAAAACTAGTGGCGCAATCAGGGGGTGTTACAACCCCCTCCCCCACCCGAAATTATTTCTTTCATTATATGTAAAATGTAGAAATATATAATAAATAGTTTATTCTATGTGGGTGATAATAATTACACCTATTGAAAATATTATAATCATTGAATTGCTGATAAGTGAATATAATTTATATTATATAAACCTACCTACCCAACTAAATAATATAATTATCTCATTTATTATTAAAATACACTTGAGCACTGTTATACTAAATAATATAAATACATTTTTATAAACCTCAATTTTTAACTGTTTTAAAAAAAAATATATATAATATACCTTGATTATGGATATTATAGATATTGAATTATGAGTGCTTTACATAATGTGGTTGCTTTTGTATATTAATGCATGCTTAAAATTAATATTTGCTTATTGCTATAAACTAGGTGAGCAATAGTACCTGTAGTATTCAAAATATAAATAAAAAGCATAATGCATTTGATATACCAGATACACGCATATCATTCTATATTAGAAAGACAGTGAGTACCTACCTACTGTCCTACTAAATTGAATAATTTAGATTGAAAATGCAGTTTAGCTACCAAGCAATTTTTCATTTTGTTCTGGAACTTATGTATTAATGATGCCAACAATCAGATATTGTTGATCATATTTAGTATTTGAGTTATTAGCATTTCAAGTTTAACAATATTATTTTTCTAACAATTTTATTAAATATTACTGCATGTCTACATATTATATTATGTATATTATTATTACATAATAATGTTAAAAAAGTGAATACAATTACTTGGTAACTGAACTGTATTAATTATAATTTAGCTTATAGTGCTTTTTAATTATCTTATTAAGAAAAAATAACAGCATTGGATAAACTTAAATATCCCCCTCTAAATTATGCTTTTCCTAAAACTAGAAAAAGGTATTTTAAATTTCAATATGCTTGGCTTCCTAAATTTAAGTAGCTTTATTACTCAATTGAGCAAAATGGTGCATACTGCAAAACTTGCATATTTTTTAGTCTAAATTATGGTATCGGTAATGATGTACCTACAGTAAACATTTAAATTTATTAATAAATTATTTAAATATGATACAAAATGATGATGTAAATTGTAATGTGTATGATATTTGAAGCACATATATTAATATAATCTGTAGGTAGGTACTAGCTATGTAGTATGTTCCTAACATATAGCATTTATTCATATTATTTAATGTGTATATGTATAAATTGTAATCCCCCCCCTAAAAAAAATGTCATGTTTGCACCACTGTCTAAAACAATATCTTCCCCTCAAGCCTCATAAATAATGGAGTTATACATTTTTTGTTCTTTGTAGCTCTAAGGGTTATTCTTACCGTTTTGAGTTGTATACCAGTCAAGAAAACTTGGAAAAATTTAGACTAAACAATGAACCTGATTTAATGGCCTGTACCAATGTGGTTGTAAGACTTGCTCAAATTGTTCCAGAAAACAAAAACCATCTACTATATTTTGACAATTATTATTCTTTAATCCCATTGGTATCTTACATGTCTAGTAAGGGTATACAAACATTAGGTACTGTACATTGAAATAGGCTACCGAATTGTCAGTTTGATGAAGAAAAAATATTAAATAAATGTTCTCGTGGTACAGCCCAAGAATGTATTACTGTCTTTAATAATGCTCCACTTACATCTGTGGTTTAGAAAGATAATAAAAATATTACACTTTTATCTTCTTACTGTGGAATAATGCCTACTGAAAGAATTAATCGATTTGACAAAAAAACCAAAATGACTGTTGAAATTAGCTGCCCTAAAATTATTAAAAAATATAACCACCATATGGGTGGAGTAGATTTACTTGGTTCTTTAATTGTACGTTATAAGGTCAAAAAAATGGTATATGCGTATATGGTATCATCTCATTGATATCACTATCGTTAATGCTTGGTACAGAAGAGTTGAAACAGAAAAAAAGAACAAGCCTAATATAACATTATTTGATTTCCGTGTTGAAGTTGCTGTAAGCTTAACAAAAGCGGGAGAAATAACCACACCAAAACGAGGATATATATATATACTTTTATTTTGTTTTATGCAGGGTGCTATTTTTTATTTTATTCTCATAATAATTACAATTTATAATGTACTCATTTAGTTTTTAAGTGATTGTGATACTATACTTATATTGTTCAATTATTATATCATATTTTTTTTTTTAAGTCACTAAAGTATTATTTCATTTTATATTCAACAAAAAGTCTGGAAATTACAGTATATACCTGTTTAACAATAATTATTTTAAGACTGTTTTATTGTGATATGATATTATTATAATGCATATTTTATTACTTCACTATTATTATAATAAGTAAAATACTTAGTTGATACAAAATATGTCCTAGTACCAAAAAAGTATTATTTTATTTTTAATATTTTACTTTCTACTAAATTTTTATTTAAAAGCAAGATGCTATAATTTATTTATTTATATGACTTTTTATATTTTATTAAAAAATTTAATTTAAATTTACCGGTGTAACACTGTTTTTATTTATATATATTATATTTATTTGTATTTATTAATATTTATATTTAAATTGTTTTAATTACCAATACATCATTCAACTTTATAGTTCAGATTTTAATTTAATGTTTTATTTATATTGTAATATAAAATGCTTGTTTGAAAAAAATACAGTTTTAATTGCTATACTAATTTTTACCCAGTATACCTTATTATCTTAACAAATAAATACAAAAAATTATATGTTAGCGCCCAATGTATCATAGGTGATACAATTACTTGAGCCAGTTTTTAAGCCTGCATAGGATTTTTTTTACTAACAAATATTTTTCCAATACTATCTTAATATATATTTATTTGAAAAAATTTTTTTTTTTTTGAAATTATGAGATGAAATTTAATTCATTCAGTGTAGGGTTAAAACCTTTAATATTAGTACAAAATTTCAAAACCATTACTGGACATTCGATATATGTAAACGATAGTATCAACTGGATAATAAACTCAAATATATTTTCAATCAAAATGTTCATATACATGACTGTTTCATGGTTATATACCACCTCTAAGATCCATCTCTATTTTAAATATTCAAATCTATACTTAAAACGGTTTAAAATATTAAAATAAAATAGTAACGCCTGCGATGATGTACGGATTGGAGTGATAAGCAGTTATTCATATTAGTCTTATTTCTCACCTCCCTCAATTTATAGGATCATATTATTATATTTATATTATGATATTTAACATCAAGCTAATTATTTTATATACATTAGATTTGAATTTTTTTTATAATATAGATTTTTTTATTTAAAACATCAATTTGAACGAATTGATTTTATCGATGTTTAAAACAGATGTTTTAAATAAAATGAATATGTTTTTTTTTTGAGGTTTTAAACGGGAACACATTGAGTGACTTTAAATGATAAAATTATTAAAATAAACATAATTTTAAAAATATAAGACCAGGGCCAGGTCGAGCAACAGTAATGTTCCTGACAAGATGAAAATACATATCTATTCATACATATTTCATTTAACCCTGGAGGAATTGAGTCAATATTAACCTAATCACCTATAAGCATACATCCTACTCTTTGTTTATACTAACAAATTACAACTAAATATATGCATATACACCTAAATAGGTACTAAAAGAAGAATATACTATTACTAACCATTTGACAACACTATTGACTATTTCCATGATACGTTAGAATCAAATTCATGAATCCGTGCAAATTTTCTCCACAGTATTGACATTTCTTCAGTCGATTAAATTCCAAATCACTATGAAAAAATATAGGTACTTTCAATTATAATTTTAACAAAAAATTGATAATAATTAAAACAAAATGGGATACATACATACATGGGATCTACTACACAATATTATACATTTTCGTGTTTATTTAAAAGTTATGAGAAATCGATTAAATCTTTTTTAACATTAACTATTTTATTTCGTTCATTTTATATTTTATATTTTATATTGTATAAAATATGAATTATTTTTAATTTTTATCGTATATTGGAAATTTGGAAATCACTATAAACATAAATGTACAGAGTTAAAATCAAATTAGCTAGGTACGAGATTATATAAATGTAATTTAAAACATACCTACTGTAAAAACAACAAAGTACAATGGAATTATCATTGTATATAGGTACATAATATAAGAATCAGTTTTCAAAAAAGAACGTGAATTTAAGAATGTGTTCCATTTTTTGGTGAACATTCCAAACATGTCTGTATATTTTTGATACAAAATTATAGTAAAAACATGGTTGTCTGACAAACTAAAAAGTTCGTTTTACACTCTTGATTTATAATTAAATTGAAATTTTTAGAAACTAAAAAATTAAAAAATAAGCACAAATGATTTATATAGGAGTATCTATCACAAATTGATTTATGTTTACTCATAATTATGCTCGATTACAATGACTAATCAATGATCATTTTATAACCTAAAGCTTAAAGCTGAGTAATTTTTTTTTAACTCATTAAGTTAAGTAGATTTACACACATTGAGTTAACCAATATATTTTTTTAACTTAACACTAATTTAAAAATTAAAAAAAAATTTACTTATACAAAAATAAAAATAAATTAATTAACTAATGACAAACAAAGTATGTACTTACAAGTTACAACAAATTAATTCACTTATATTTTCTATCCCATATGCACCATCACAAAAAAAGCAATTAATATTTTTATATTTCGTTTCAAAATATTGAGGAAACAATTGACGTGTTGATGCAATTAAATTTATATTATGAATTAATATAGCTAAGTTATATTAATATAGTAATATTTGTTATAGGTATTCAACATTTTTTTTTTTTATACATTTTTTAGATTTTTGATAGACATAATATTTTAAACAATTCTATGCATTTTTTTTGTGATAATGTATCCTAATAACCAATCACGAATAAAAATAAATAACAATAAAAATAATTTATAAATGTCAGTAAATTTTCATATATTTTACCAACCATTTTTTACTGTGAATTATTTTTATGATTTTTTTGGATGCTACACCTTAAATTATGGCTTCTGTATATCTAATAGTCAATAGGTAACTATACCAATATTATGCTGCGAAGAATTTAAAATGCAGCATTAAAGTACTATAATTCTTATGTATGTTTATTGTATACCTATCTACCTATACAAATTTGGATAGTAGTAGAGAAGCTTAAAATTAGATTTGAATTAGACATACTTCCAAACGGGAACCTATTCAGCGTTTTGTTTATTCCCTTTTTATTGAAATATTTTATTGAACAACTATTTAATTTATAAGTTATATTTTTATCTTTTAACATGACAAATTAATTGTATAAACTGTTATTTATTTAGGTAAGACGTAACAGAACTATCTAATACATTTACTATAATAAAATATTAATATGCAAGCATATACAATTTCATGAATATCATAAAATTTAAATAAAATTAGAAATTATTCTTAGACGTAAAATTTTGAAACTAAAAAAGGTATAATATTATAATGGTTTTTTATTTATACACAGGTATACTTACATAATTACATAATTAATCTATATTTGATATTAAGATAAATGAATTGACATCCCATCGTGTCACTTGTTTTCACGATGTATCCAGAACAATCATATTTTCCTCGTTTCCATATATCCGGCGCATTTTATAAAATTAAAAAGAACATTTAAGTAAGAGGAGTATAAGATTTTTCTCTATAATTATTGAGAAAACATAATTATTAACATATTTCAAAAGAAATACTTCAAAAATCTTTAAATTTTAATTTAATACATATGTACCTATGTATTGTATAATGATTTTTTTACGTACTTTGTTCTTACACATAGGTTATGATAACTGTATAAGATCATAAGACTCCTTTGTACATTGTTTCCGTGTAGATAGGACCAATATAATTCCTTTAAATATAAAAAAAACTAATTTATTAAAGTAATTTATAGATATAGGTAATTAATAATATATAGATTATCAATTTCAAGACTGCAGTAACTAAAAAAAATAGTTTTTTTTTTTTAGTGTAACAAATATAGGTAAAACATGAAAATTAGGTACATGTTAAATAATAATTAGATTAATCAAAATTTAACAAATATGTATACCTGTATTAACTATCCATCGATCAATAATTCAGCTAATTTTTATTTTTCAACTTTAAAAATAGAAATATAGAATTGATTGATGTAGAATAATTTTAGTGCAGTTTTTCAATTTGTTTGAGTTTTTGCAGTCTCAAGCGGTTTATATTTGTTTAAATAAAAATATTTGAAGAAATAATAAATTAGATTTCAATAGCTCAATATTTAAAATAAATAATACTAGTACCTACCTATATATTAGTTGTAAATTATAAAAAATAAATACTTATACATAATAAAGAATTGTAATAAAAATAATTACATAGAATCAAATTAAACGCTTACCATTAAAAATATCGGTGAAATACATAGATGAGAACAGTGAAGAAAACCAACGATCAGATTTCAGTACCCATGAATGTTTTTATATATACTCCTATTTTTATAAATATAATATTAATTATTAATATAAAAACGTTTTAGTCATTGGACATCAATAGACATTAAATACACAAAATATACAAATATTTTTACCTTTATAGTTTAAGAAAAGCTCCAGGATTTATCGATTTAGATAAATTTAGTACCTACATATTATTATCATTGATTATTATTAAGTCAAAAAATTAAAAACTATTTCACCAAATACCTACCTATATGTATTTAACTATTATATGTTGTTTTAAAACATTTTTTTTTAATATTTTCTTAATTTTGAGGTATTTATAGCAATTATTTTAAACTTTGAGATATTAAAAATATTAAATATTAAGTCCTAATAACGGTAATTGGAGATTTTAACACCGAAAAAAAATTGATATAAGGTTAATCGTATATACATTTTATTAACTACCTTTTAAAAATTGATGGTCAAAATGTATTATTATAATAATTTATGTATGTAAAACTGTATAATATCTACATACATGTATATCAGTTTATATATCTAGTAGGTATTATATATTTTATACCTAATATTAAACATTATAATAGGCATATAAACGATGAATATAATTATTAAAATTATATAGCATAAGTAGACAATTTTTTAAACTTTTGTTAAATTTGATAGCAATCAACATTTTAAATTTATAAATGTATATAATATACCAACATTCAATAGCCAAGTTAACGTGGCTTATATAAGTGAAAAAAATTGTAGGCACATAAATCAGCATTCTGTATTGTAAAATACAAATGTTCTAATTGTATAATTATGTATATTTCATTTTTCTGCGAACAATGTGTTTCGACTAGAAAACTTTTATTCATTTTTTGGTAAGATAAAGTCAATGTAGTGAAGATGATAAATTATAAAATTATGGATCATTTTTAATTTTTTTTTTCTACCAAGAAGCCAAAAAAAAAAAAAAAATTGGTTATTTCCTCATAATTAAGAAAGAATTGTTCAAAAAAACATTGTATAATTTTTTTGTGGAACTATACTAACTAAAACATACCCATTTCAATTACAAATAAAAATAGATTCACATAATATGGTGTAATGTATATAGTAGAGGTGGGCCGAAATCAAAATTTAGGTGTCGAACCGAACTTTGAAATTGAAGAGCGAACTCGAACCCAAACCGAACTTTTAGTTTAATGTCGAATTCAAACTCGAACCAAACTTCAAAAACAAACAAAAACCAAAAAAGAAGAAATTCTTCAACAACGAATCTATATAATATAGGTACGTTTTACAAAAATAAATGTAATACTTCCTTCAAACCATAAATAATAAGCAAAAAGAAAGGGGTCATCATTTTTTTTTTAACTACCTAACTCGAATTCATACCTATATAAAAATAGTTAGTCCAAGTTTGAACTTCTCCTCAAGTTCGAATTCTTTAATCAAGTTAGGTTCGGTTCAACTTTTTACAACTCGCATTCGACTTTCGAACCCAAACCGAATTATTATAAGTGGTTCGGTACCTATTAATAAATAAAAGTTATACTTTAAAGTTATTCCAAAATATTTTTATTCTTAAATACATTTATGGGGTTTGGAACGTGAAATTATTTACAGTTAAATTTATTAATATTATTAAACTGTACCTGAATAGGATACACTGTATTTTAAAAAATCTTATTTATAATTTCATGAAATGTGTTTAATTATATGGTCAACGTTTTTAAAAAATCCATACATTTATTGTCAATTAAAAAAAATATTTTTATCTTACCTTTACTTATAATAATAACGAAAATACGCACTAGTTACTATACTACTTATTTTAACAGGTACTTTTAAGTTTTAAAAATGTATAGACATGTATATTTTGTATATAGATACTTACCTACTTTGTTTTTCCACATCGCATCGAAACAGAATAAGTAATTTTTGCTCAGATATTACCATATTTTCTCATGTCCGGAAAGATGTATTAAATCACGAAGTTTCTGGTTGGCGCTGAACATAAGAAAATAATATTGTTAAAATACATGTACGCAGTTAAAAACTTATTATTTTTGTGATTTCATATTCATATAGTTTATATTATATACATATGTACCTACTATAAATACTCACAATTTTTAATAAAAGGTAATCATCGGAAAATGAATAAATGAGTAGAGAAATTTTAAGAATAATTTAATAAGTTATACAAATAAATAAATCCATAGAATTTCTGAAATTGTATTCAACGTTTAGAACGCCATATATCGTTAAAGATATTGTTGGATATTCAAATACATGACATATTCTGTGCCATGGAATAACTGCAGCAAAGGGATTTTATATGCAGTTTTTAGGTTTCCGAAAACCATAGATTTATTTTGATACTGTACATAAAGATTTTCTGTATTATTGTTTATAAAATACTAATATTCACAAGAAATTAGTTTCATTTTTACCACGTTTCACACGTATCTACCCATATAGCGAATATGATATTTAATGATATACTTTAATTTTATACATTAATATCTATTGAATATCCAAAATAGCACCGTAGAAAATTTTTAAATATCTAGAAGATATTGTATGTCTTATGAACCAAAAAGTCATATCTAGTACCTATAGGTATATACAATTAAGATATGTTTTCAATACTTCTACAAGAACCCAGATATATCCGTTATTTATCAATGGAATATGTAAAAAATATAATAAAGTTAACTTTTAATTATCTCTAGAATAGGTATTGATTTATTCATATTTTAAAGCTATATAAAATTTCTTATATATATATTATATATAGTATTGTACTATATTATTATATATTATAAATTGTATATATAATATATATATAGCTACTATATTTAATAAATATAATATATTTGGCTACCTACTATTTATAATATATATTATATAATATATGTAGTTATGAAAGAAATTGAATTTTTTTTAAATATATTGCAATATTATAAGATAAATAAATAGGTCAAAATAAATGAGTGAAAAAACAAAATTAAACAATTTTTATTATAATATATAGTAACAAAAAAAATGAATTAATTAAAATTGAAAAAAAAATAAATATCTTTCCTTAAATGAGTCAAAAATACAAAATTAAATTTTTTTTACTGAAGTATTTTTCATTAGTCTTGCCTTGGCAGTAATCAGTTATTTTCCTATGACGATCATGTCATCATCATGGCTATTGAATTTTGACTTTTTAACAGAATCGAATAACAAAAATAATTATATATATAATACGAAAATTATTTAGTAGTATGCATATTGTTTAGAAAAAAGTTATATATTATAATATATGATTTACTAATAATAATCATCTAATTCCTAAAAATTGTTGAAAATATTATATAATATGAAGTCAATTTATGGAAAGTATGAATATAAACTTTCATTAACTATAAAATGAACAAACAAAAAATATCTGTATATTATCCAATATTTTTGTTTTTGTATTAAAGTAAATAAATATATATCAACCACATGCACACAAATAACATATTTTTGTCGGTAAATCTCATATTTCTATACACACATACAATATACTCAATTGATTTTTTTTTTTTTAAATCATTTAATACTTGGTATCATTTAGTCGACTATACTAAATGATTTTTAAAAAAAACATGTCATAAAAATGTATAATTTAAAATAAATATTGTATTAAATTACCAAATATTGCTTTATATAAATAAACCATAAGGTTAAAGCAGAAAAATTATTTTTATTCCTTAGCCCATAATATGTAAACTCAGATAAAATTTCATTGGCAAACACTTTTTTCATTAATTTATAAATTATATTTGTTAATGATCATCCCCACCTGTTCTATCTAATTCCCTCACCTATATAATTAAACTTCCAATAAGTATAAAATTGTAAGAGTAAAATCAAATTAAAGAAAACTTACAATTTATTTTTGAAAATTATTGTTATTTTCTGTATTATTGTTTATAAAATACTAATATTCACAAGCAATTTAGTTTCGTTTTTACCACGTTTTATACGTCCGTGGTATCTATTGTACCTATACCTATACCTACTATAAATAATTATAAACACAAAATCACAAAAATAATAAACTTTTAACTCCACACCTACACGTATTTCAACAACTATATTGTTATTTTCAACGCCAACCAAATTCTTCGTGTTTAATTATTATGTTTTCGGAAGTTTATAATAAAATGTGAAGTGTCTAAAAAAAAATTACTTATCCTGTTTCAATGCGATGTGGAAAAATAAAGTAAGTATCAATATACAAAATAAATATGTCTATACTTTTTAAATTTCAAAATATATAGTAACCATTGGCGTGTTTTCGTTTTGACTTATAAGTAAAAATAATTTTATTAAATAAAATTTTTTTTAAAAAATATTCTATCTGTCATAATGTATTATAAAATCCTTTTTTTTGGTTCTGGGTAGTCCAGTCACCTTGGACCCCCATCCTGTAAATACACCACTAGTAATAAAATTTTTAAAATACACTGTATAGGTACAGTTAAAAAATATTAATAATTAATATAGGTACCTACCTACTATAAGATAATTTAGGCTCCAAACTTTTTAAGAGGAAGCATAATAACGGAATTAAAACACATTCTTGCCTTCTAAGTACCTACTACACCTCACTTGGTTATTGTAATTCGTAGATTCAAAACTTAAACAGAATATAATGAATGAGAATATTTGCATTGGACAAACATGGAGTTTTTTTAGTTAAAATTATTAAATTCGGAAATTTCACGTTTATTAATCGCAAATCTTAGATGTTTAAATATACAAAAACAAAAACTCTATGCTCGGTCTTAGTTTAAGTTCTCATATTTTATTTAGTGTTATTATTTCTCTTTTATGATATTTATTATATCTTTTTTGATCAAACTGAGATCAGAAAGCCACAATTGTCGTGGTTATATAACAATAAAAAATAGTACAGGTATGAGATTATTTTTAAAATGTATTTTAACATTTTTTAATTATACAATTTTCATAATTAAAAAAACTTCTTGAAAATTGCCTACACAGAACTCCTTAAAAATGATTGGTATAGTGCAACGTTTCTCAACCTGGAGGGTCGCGTAGGTTAAAAATAATAAAACTCTGATTTACAAAATGAACCAACCTTTTTATTTAAAATTTTTTATTGAACAAAAAAATAAAATACTTAAAATAATAATAATAATAATAAAATAAGGATATAATTAAAAAATTAATAAACATTATAAAATAAATAATTAGTGTGATGGTTGAATTTGTTTTACTAAGTTGCTTAACTGTGGTTTAACATTTGAAACACATAAAAGTAAATTATTTTCTAGTGATAACAAACGATTTCTGTATTTAGTTTTTATTGCTACCATGGAAGAGAATCCTTTTTTACATAAATAAGAAGTAGCGAACGGAATCAATATTTTAAATACCTCTGTTACTAAACTTTTGAATTCATTTCGCCGGGTGAGCCAAAACTTATTTAAATCTTGAGATAAAAATTCTAGTTGTAATGTTTTATCAACTGATAATTCTATAAGTTGGTTGTGAGTCTTGACTAATAATTTAGCAACTGCAACAATATTTTCATCAAATGGATTCTTAATCCATCTATTCGAGAAGTCATTATTGTCACAAAAAAAAATATTCCAGTACCTAATTGACTTTTCAATTCTCTTAAATGTGTTTTCATGGTGTCCAAAACACAATCAAGAATAGAATTTTTTGAGTTAACATTTTTTCAATGTAATTTGATGTTAAATCAAATGCATCAAAAATTCGTTTTTCGAGGCAAATGATCCAAATACCAAGTTTTTTGATAAAAGCATTAAGGCCTCTTTCACACGGGACACTTTGTGGCCAGACACAGGAATCGAGCCACTGTACACAAAAAGTGTCTCATTGGAAACATTGCTTCACACGAGTCACTGACCATACACTCGAGTTCGATTCACAACGTAAAAATATATAATATACATTTTTTTTTCGACGCTTATTCAGTACGGTGCGAGCTTTTAGTCTATACTTAAATACGTATTAATTTTTAAATAAATTAATTTTCAAAATGGTCGTAGATACAGCAATTATGATTTACGTTTTAATAAATAAAAAACTCAAGAAAAAATTAAAAAACAAAGACTTTTGTGGGTACATCCGATAGTCAGTCACAGAAATGTAAAAGGACATTTTCAAAATGTATTCCCTGGCCTTTTAAAATATCCCTCAAGGTTTTTTAATTATGTCCGCATGTCGAGTAATTCATTTTTTGAATTTCACGATGATATTAAAAATGATATACGATAAGATGATACAAATATGCGCTAATCGATAACTACGGAAGAACGATTAGCTGTAACATTAAGGTAAGTTAAATTTTTTATTTATACAATTAAAATATAAAAGTTTTTTTGAAAATATTCAAATTCAAGACACTGCAATTAAAAGAGTTTAAATAAAAAAATTTGTATAAATATTTACATTTACCAATGGAAAATAAAAACAAATGTATACCTACTCGTATAGGTACAATGTTAGAACAGTTAAAATAAAATACAAAATGTAACATTATAATAACTAGAAATATTTAGGTAAATCAAATATAAATATAAATATTTTTACTTAAAATTAATTTTAATAAGATTTTAAACTTTTAAAAAAGATTAATTAATAATATATAAAACATTTTAATATAAAATATAATTTTATTTACAATAATTATATTATAAAAAGTTTATCATTCATTGTGGTCATTTATAAATGTTACTAAGCTTCGTTCATTTGATGAATGATTAGAATCGTTTTCTATTGGAGAATTATGGCTTTGTGACGATATTGAAAGAAAAGTTGTTGGCCTCGATGTTGACGATCGATTAGATAAACAAGGACCAAGTTGGTGTCCTTTTATTACTGATAGTTGTTGAAAGCTTGATTGAGGTCGGTTATATTCAATAATTTGGTGAATTAGGGGTGACATAGGGATACTGTACTGTTTATTATGTTGACAATATGGATCAAAATTCACCATCATACCAGGAGGTTTTTGTATCTGGAGTCCGTTGGATATAGCTTGCATAATATTTGATTTTACTGACATTTTTAAATGGGCCGGTACTTGCATAAAGTCATCAACAACTGATAATATAAACAAGCGATCTGGATCTTCCATGTATACTTTTTCTCTGTGTTCCCTTTCTTCTAAACTTTTCTTTACGGAGTTGAAAAATTCATTTTCAAGTTGATTTTTAACAGTTTTTTTGCCTTTTCGCGGGCTTGTGGCGTAAAACATTTTCTGAAACTTGTCCAGTACTCATACTTTCATTAAAATCGTTATTAATGTCTTCAAAGTCATTTTCATCTGCAGAATCATGCAGCACATGAAGAAAGAAATGATAATTGATCATAATTATCATTATATTTAAATATCTTTTTCTCATGACAACCACCTAACTTGAGTACCTATAGAAAAACAGTGACTTGTTCTTGGAGTCCATTTCTTCACATAGTGTGGAAAACAATCTACACTACTGCAGCGGTCGACTCTTAATATAATTTACTATTTTTACAGCCTCAGATAACACATTTTTTATATTATCTGTGAAGAAAACAGTGCGTCCATTCATTATTTAAATTTTACTATCAAACCACTATTTTTCCTTGTTATTGCTTTTGCGCCATCAGAATACACCGCAGTTAAAACTAACTTCTTTCTACTCCTTATAACTGTTACTATACAGTACACAATTTTAGGGGTTGGTTCAATTTTACGTTATTTAATAAATTGCTATTTTAAAATAAAACTATCATAAATAATGAAATAGGAAGGTAATTTGTATTTTCTTTAGTATATTATGCTTTCTTTAACATAAAATAATAGAAATTTATAAAAATGTAACATACATTACACATACTATATTAGTATATATACCTATATAATATATGTATTATAAAGTAAAATAAGTTATAACTATTAATATAAGCCTTATATTATAAGATAAGGTTAGGTCGGTCTAGGACAAGTGGGCGCCGCAAACTGGGCACTGCGAACTCGGAGCAGCTAACTGGGCGTTGGTACAAGTAGGCGCGAGTTAAGTGGACGCCAGGACAGCTGGGCGCTGAACAGTGAATTATACTTATTTTTCGTCATACGTATGGGATATGCAGAAAGTGCTCCCATATGGTCTCTCTTAAAATCTAAAATGTTATCTTATTTAATTTTTAAATTTATTTTATTTATAAACTCATTTGGTAATTATGTGCAATTCCTCTTAAATATTCGACAACGTCTCTGTTATAATAGTCTCCAACAACCGTTACAATACGTTGATCGGCATTCCTATACTTCTTTAATTTCACTGGTGGATTGTGTCCAGCAACAAGTTTTTCGTAATAAAATTCACGATTGGTTTGCACTTTTCGTAAACCGTCAATAAGCTTCCAGGTTATAGGATGATCCATACCTAATTCCGCCTGAAGGCGGCGATGGACTGCTTCAGCATGATTATTAGTTCTGTCTTGTTGGTTTAAAGTTCTGTTGTAGACATTCCACATGCCGTGAGGAAACAAAGGCTGTTTTCGTCCATTACCTCTCCGATTCATTCTTCCGACGTAGTTATCTAAGTAGTCTAAAAGTGGTCGCACATCATTCGGTAAGTTTTCAGATAATAATAATAGAGTATTATTCATGTCTTCGATTGGGACAAACGCCAAACCTATAACCATTTTTGCGTACAACGAAAAGTTGGGTTCATTGTTGTAACGATTTATTAGGCCTAATTCACCCAACTTTTTTTTCATATTTTTTGCCAAATGAAAAAAACAACCTCGGATTTCTACAGTAGGAAATATTTCTGAAACACTTTTGAAAGCAGCCATTTCATAGTCACAAGTAATAGATTTTGAATTGAAGTTTAGCACTAACACTTTAATCATGCTAAATAATCTGTCGTAAGTTTCTCTACATTTATTTAGCAAAAGTGCGTAGAAGATAGGGTGAACACCTCCAAATTTTTTTGCTAGAACAACAAAAATTTGTTTGAATAAACACGGTGCAATTTTAAATGTCCCATCCATAAAAAATCATCGCAGTTTAATGCTAATTCTAGATTTCGTTGACGTCCAAAAATTAGGATTCTTTCTGCATCTGGTCCACTATCAGCCAGTAAAAAGTTTTCAGTGTTTCCCGGTCCTGACTCATACATTTTATAATATTCAGGAATTTCGAGGGAAGCCAGAGTTGTAGGATTCGATGGAGCTTGATTTACTTAATTGCGTTTCCTCCTGATTAGCTTCTTTAACGCTCGTTGATTGGGGAGAACTCCTTGACAAGCGACATCAGTATTTTGGGTACATTCGTTGATTACTTGGCATGTTGATTCTTGTGTTTGTATAGCTCTTTTCTTAATTTTTGTAAAGATTTTATCCGCTGCTATTTTAGCTGCAGATGGTTCGTGGTTATGCGAATTTATAGTTTTTACGACTTCACGATGTCGTATATGCACGCGCGCTTTACAATGTTGTTTTTGTTCACATCGCAAAAACTCAGATTTCTTCTCGTCTGCCGATAGTTTGTCAAATATGTATAAAAATCCGTCATCATAAAACTTTTCACGATTTCGCTGTGATGTGATTTCCATGTTGTCCATGTTGTCAGAACTGAACACTATCGCTTCGAAGTTCAAAATAAGACTAAATGTAATATACCTACCCATAGGCACAATCATTATCCACCCATTAAAAATATTATATCTATACCAAACGGACGACGAGACGCGAATAAACACGATAACGAAACAATAACGATAATGCTTAGGCCCGGTGCACACATGCGTTTTTTTCACGCGCGGCAACGCTGCGGCGGCAAGATAGAGACTCGCGGCAAAACTTGCACGCAGATGAACGCGCGTTGCCGCTAGTACGTGTGCAGTACACCAATAGATTGTGGGTACTTCACGCCGCAATCGCGGTGCCGCAGAGTTGCCGCGCGTGAAAAAAACGCATGTGTGCACCGGGCCTAAGCATTATCGTTATTGTTTCGTTATCGTATTTATTCGCGTCTCGTCGTCCGTTTGGTATAGATGTAATATTTTATTTTATTGTCGCCGCATGCAGCCGACTGACTCACACATACACACTAATCACCGGTTTCTATACGGTTCTAATATTCTTGGAATTTTCTGATTCTATAAATATATTGAGACAGACTCGCATGCTATTCAGCTGTTTAGCGCCCAGCTGCCCTCGCGCCATTTTTGGCCGAGTTGGCTGTGCCCAGTTGGCGGAGCCCACTTCTCCCATTCCGGGTTAGGTAGAAACAAAAATTGATTTTTTTTTGTACACTTGTTCTCTATAGCCTATATAACATTACCTAAATAACAAAAACAAAAAAAAATGTAACAAACATAATAATGAAAAAAATTAGTTTCTGAATTATATTGATTAATATTTGGTTATAATTTTAGCGTTCCAGCGTACCATAGGTACAGAGAAATTGTTAAAGAGGACGTTTTTAACCACCGTCAGAGGTGAGGGGATTGGACCCCCTGCTTCCCTCCCACTTTAATTACTGTGTGTAAGCTACATAAATATTTTCTGACAGAAACATAGCTTTATTATTATTATATAGCTTTATTTATTAGCTTTATCGTAGCTTTATTATTACTATATACAGGCATATGCACCTAATATTAAAAGTTATAGATAAGTACGTAGTTTTGAAAAATTTAATCTAATAATAATACAATATTCGTCTACTTAGAATCAGGAAGTATGAATCAAATGCAACATTTTCAAGAGAGGCAATAACTATTTTTTTTTCAAATTGAATTTATGTTGGTATTAAAATAGTTTTACTATTCTAGGTAGGTATTTAAACATTTACTATTTAATATTTCAAGTCTACAATAAAGACTAAAAAGTTCTTTACTCAGAGATAAAATATTCAATTTACTCAATATAAATAATATACCTAACTTTTAAAAATCAACATGAATAAATTATTAATAAAAAATAATATACCTATATAATATGAATTTCTATATAATTAAAGAAATTATTTATGGAAATTAAACATACCTACTACAAACATATTTTGTTTGTTCTTAATTCTTATTGTACGTACCTACGAGTAAATTAATACTCGTAATAATAATACGTATACGATTTAAAATATAACAATGAAGTATAGGTATAAACAAAAAAATATAAATGATTAAATATACCTATATAATATTAGGTATATAATTATATTTTAGACCGTGATGATATTATGTATATAAAGCGGGAAGGAAAAGGAAACCCATGCAATTGAGATGGACGATATCTAACCCAATTTTTAAAACGCTGTAACTCAAAGACGAATCGTCGTAGACGACTTTTTTTTGCATTTATTTCTTTTTGTACACATTTGTTTTAATAATAATACGTAATAAAAAAAAAGCACTTTTTGTGTTGTATCGTCCTAACAGATATTTACAGATAATGGTCGGCGGGAATGCGGGACTTTCCAGTCCTCGTGGCGCGTAGTGTGTACATATAATATGATCTGTGGCACGTGTATCAATACAATTTCATTCGTACAGAACTACCTACCTACCGATACAAATCTTACTCAGCGTCCGCATTAATGCATTATACCGGCCGTTGTCTATCTATTTGTATTTTTACCAAATAGGTACATTCTTAATATAAAGTATTTGTTTTTACTGTTATTGCTTTAAATTAACCTATTATAATTATGTAAAAGATTTTTCAACTGCGTGAAATCTTGTTCAATATGTTGAAATACCTATTTACAAGTAAGTTTCATATTATTACAATAACGGTATTAATATATTAATACTATATTACTACTTATGTCAATAATCACTAAAAAATACCACATTTTATTGAAATGCACGCACATAAAAATATAGGTACCTACCTACCAAATTGTAAACTTCGCTCCACATTATTCGTACCTATATCGTTTGAAGTTTTTTCACGAAAATTGTTTCGCGGCCGAAATTAAAGGGCACGAAAAAATAATTTCTTATTGTTTCGTGAGTTTTATGTTATCGTGAACAATACGTCACTACCACCTATATTATATTTTTCTAAATTCGTATATTAAACTTGGAATCGCCACGAAACGCGAATAACGTGTACCTACCTATAACTTTTTCACAAATATTCCGATACCGCAGAAACGTAAAATACGAATAGCTTGGAATTGTGGAGCTATCTTGAGACGGGTTTGCTTTTATTGACTCGTGATTGAAATCCGTTTTACATATAGACGTAGGACACGTATTATATTTACACATATTTTATATATAGGTACATAGTGATAACTTAGGTACATATACCTACACATAAATAGTCATACCTATATAGTATAATATATATTTTTATATCAAAATTAGTTTGGAAAGATAGTTTTAATTTTGACGACTTAGGTAGGTACTTAGTTGTAATTCTGCACTTGGTGGCTTAAATATACTTTATCACCTACATCCCCAATTTCGATTTTACTTTTTTGGCTAAATGTAATTTTAAGTGCTAATGAACTTGTTATGGTGATTTAATAAAGTTTACAAATATAGGTACCTACACGTAACTTTAACACGTTCCATGTAACATACTTTTGCATCTCTAATTAGCTATTGGAACAAATATAACATAGTAGGTAGCTACTATAACAATATAATAGGTATCAATATAATATGTAATATAATAGAAATGTAGAGTACGTTGAAATATTTTTAAAATTGAAGAATTCTCCTCCAATTCAAACATTGGAAGTAAAGTTCTACCTATGTTTGATTCAAATTAACTTTTACAATCATAAATTCAAATAGTCCTATATAATTATAAGTAGGTAGTTTTACTAATAACTATTATTTCCATATCTAATTAAATTGTCTAAAATATTGTTTATCAAAAAGTTAAGTTAATTATAGAGTACCTACATAAACTTACCAAATACAAATTTTATTAGATAGATACATTTTGTTGAATAATCATTTTTATAATTAAATATAAATATAG
This sequence comes from Pemphigus obesinymphae, assembly GCA_025469235.1. Taxonomy (NCBI): domain Eukaryota; kingdom Metazoa; phylum Arthropoda; class Insecta; order Hemiptera; family Aphididae; genus Pemphigus; species Pemphigus obesinymphae. The sequence continues at coordinate 21,375 of JAIPRL010003489.1, forward strand.
ATCATTACCTATTTTCTATAAGCTTTTAGTTATAATGGTAAAGAAAAATATTTATTTTAATGACATAATTATATATTATTAATTAAATATTTTAATAATCTTAAATATTTTATTCAGGAATTTTTTTTTGTCATGGACCAGTGATTATTTGTATATATTCAAAGATTTGATTTACATTATAATGGATTATAATTGTAATAGAAATCTAATATATAATATTGCAGATAATTACTGATTCATAATAAGATATTTAAGTACCTAGTATTAACTATAGATATTTTATTGAATTTCTACACATAGCAAATTACATTGACATGAAAACTCGACCATTCTTAAAAGAAGATGTGATAAAAGAATTGATACCCGGTATTGGTCACAGAGCCCGGTTTATATCAAATTTAGATGAATGGAAAACAATAATGGCAGGAATTCAGAATACCACAAATACAGTACCTAATATTTATATTTATACATATTCTTAACTGTAATATCTTTATTTTTCTAATAATCAAATATAATACTAATTTTAAGTTATAATATAGAATAATATTAAAATTAATTTGCTTAGGTAATTGAACAAGAATCAAGTAATACTTTATTTTATACAATATCATTAGAACACAGTAATAATTTGTCAGAGGTAAGTAATGACAATGTCTACCCAATTAAATTTATTATAATTCAGTGTTGATTTTTTTAAATTTTTAGATTCAACAACCCAATAACGGTAATATATATATTTAACTCGGCGAATCATCATCAGAAATAAAAACCAATTATCCTGTATAACTAGCTGCAAGTATAAATGAAATTCAATCTTGCAAAACAGTGAGTATTCTTTAAGTTCTCACAATTTATTATTTACCTATTACAATATAAGATGGATGAGTGGAATAACTAGAAGGAACAAAGTAAGAAATGAATATATCTATATATATATAGGTTAGTATAGAAGTGGCTTCAATAATAGACAAAATATATTAAGATTGTTGTACTTCTAAGGATTAATTATTAATTTAGAATGAATAAAATATTTTAATCATTACAGGGTTTAATTATGTTTTAATTTAAGAAAAAACAATACATGTAGTAGTTTATAAAAAAAAGACAGTCTATCCGTCCAGCGCATATACATATACATATATATATATTAAAACAGCTAATATGCTTATCATAATGTCTTCCCTATTTTTTTAAAAAAAAATTATATACATATAAATAACAATATATAATCATAATTAATAATACACATTTTTTTTCATTTACATTATCTAATATAATATATATATAAATAACAAAATATAATCATCATTAATAATATTTTTTTTTTCAATTATCTTATATATAATCCATCAATATCATTCTTAAAACTATTTAACTCTTATATTTGGATGGTGCTTTAACTACCCTTCCACTTGCTGTTTTTGTATTTGCCACATTTTGAAAAGCTATTTTTTAACATTTTCTAATTCTACATCATAATTATTCACAGTATCACCTACATTTAATGGTTTGACTATTTTTTCATCATTTTCTATTACGTTAATTTCATTCTTACTTATAATACTTTAATTACTATGCTCACTATCATCCAAAACATTATCTCCCTCAATAAAATTATCATCATAATTAATCCATTTCCTCTCAGTCTCATATTTTTTACCAAGATAATTATTTTCTATATCATTCTTAAAACTACTCCTTCATTTAATAAATATACTATTTCTTCTCATCAATTGATTCTTATTCCTAATTTTTACTAGATATGATCTAGGTTGCTCTAATATTTGTATAATTCTTGCTTCTAATTCTTTCTCTATTTGTGCCCATGATTTCTGTCTCTGTTAATGCACGCGATGAATATGATAAAGGCTTTTTATGTTGCATTAAACTGTAACCTATTGCTTCTTGTGTTACATCACATTGTATTTCTAAAGGAAATTTAGGATCGTAAATGTTCAATATCATTCCATCTGATATGAGTTGCTTAACATTATTAAATGCCTTTTCATGCGACCAATTCCAATTCCAAATAATATTTTTTTTAGCAATTCTCTGAACAGACCAGTGATTTTCAACAAATTTGGGACAAATTCTCTCACATAATTTATAATACCCATAACTATCTGCTATTTTTTTTTTATTCCCTGATTATTTCAGATTAGAAATTGATTCTGTTCTCTCTTTATCAGGTTTAATACCTTCCTCATTAAAAGGAAATCCTATATACCTTACCTCATTCACACAATATTGTATCTTCACATTAAATTTTATGTTCAATGACCTTGCCTTTTCAACAACCATTTTTTCTATTAATTGTATTCCTCCTTAGTTTAAGCATATATCAGTAGATCATTAAAATATAATACAACACCTTTGATATCTCCAAAATACCTGTATATTAATTTTTTAAATATTTCAGGTGCTGATGATACACCAAAAGCCAATCTCTTAATCTTAAATATTCCAAATGTGGAACTAAAATTAAAAAAATTATTTGATTCATTATCTGAACTATGTGATAAAACCCACTTTTCACATCTAATACTGTAAACCACTTCTTATTTGTAAGATCTATTTTTATTTCCTCTAGTAATGGTATTTGATAAACCTCACAAATAATATATTTATTTAACTCTCTAGGATCTAGACAAATACGCAAACTTTTGTCCTGTTTTTCTACAATTACTATGTTACTTACCTATTCACATGGTTCATCAACTTCCTTTATTATATCCATATTTACTAATTATTTTAATGCTTCTTTCAATTTATCTTGAATAGCATACGGTACCCTTCTTGCCAGACATATCTTAGATATAGCTTCTTTTTTAAATTTTATTATCACTTTATCTGGAAATGATTCAACTTCTGTAAAGATATCCATATTTTTATTTATAAAACTATCTTTCTGTCTACTATTACGTCTACTTTATTATAGTGCCTTTTCTTTTTTTTTTTTATTCCTGTTACAAATTTTAATTTAATACTGTCATTTAATCCCAATATTGATTTAGTATTCGTATCAACTACTACAAACTCAGTTTTAATTTTATCAGGTCCATTTTCTACGATCACTACTACTTTACTAACAGGTTTTACTATAAATCCACCAAACGCTTCAATTTTTAACTTGCTTTCTTTTAAATTGAGCTTTAATTTTTTACACAAACTTAGAGGCATAACATTTATTTCCCCTCTTGTATCTATTTTAACATCTTCCTCATAATTATTAATTTTGATATTTTCTACCCAACTATTTCCATCCATTTACTTCTACTAAACTTGGTATTACATATTTATCTTCTTCTATCTCATTCTTATCAATATTGTAAACTTGATTTTTATAATTATTTCCTACTTTATAACATTTAGCAAAATCATTTAAGTTATTACATTTTTACATTTTTTTCCCATAGGCAAAACATTCATTAATATTATGATCAAAACTACATAGATTATAATTTTGTATCCTTTTTACTTGTTTATTTTTTCCTTGATCACTTCTTGCTAGCGCTGATGATTCTTTATAATGTGTCTCCTTACTGTGTTGTTGTCCTTTACTTGATCACAATTAGATATTGTATAAACCTCCTCTACTTTGCTTTGTAGAAATTGTCTATTTATTTCAGCTTGCTCCATTGCTTGAAATTTCTTTACTATTCTGTTGAGTTTCAGATTTTCTCTCAGCAATCTAGCTTGCAATTCTTTGTCACATAGACCAATTATAATTTGAGTATGAAGTAATTTGTTTTCCATTGACCTAAATGCACATGACGAAACTAATGACTTCATATCAGTATAAAATGGTCAAAAGTTTCCTCTTCAAGTAGTTTCATTGAGAAAAACCAGAAATATTCCATAATCTTGTTTTTTTTTTTGGAACCCAATAATTCTCGAAACACTTCTAACACTTCATGAGCTTTCACAGATAATAATTTAAATGTTATACAACCTTAATGTTTCTGGCCTAATTTTATTCAGAACCTGGCAATTTTAATATTTTCATCTTTATTATTCATATCTGTCACAGTAAAATATATCCACCTCCTGCTTGAAGCGTCTGAAATTCTCTTTCAGATTTCCTTCAAGTTTTAACGGATTGGACTTATGAAATTTACAGCCATCTTTTTCCAATTAATCCTTGATGCTGCTAAATTAACGACTTTGCCATGTTGTACCTACTTCTAAGGATTAATTATTAATTTAGAATGAATAAAATACTTTTATCATTACAGGGTTTAATTATATTTTAATTTAAGAAAAAACAATACATGTAGTAGCTTACAAAAAAGACAATCTACCCGTTCAGTGCACGTACAAATATATATGTGTATATCAAAACAGCTGATATGCTCATCACAACAGATGTGGCTAGGGCATATTAAGTTAGGGCACTATATAGATAGGTATGCTACGCCGCCATTTTGCAACACACTTATCAACATTAGATTATAATGATATATACATTATAATGCATTTCAGTTATTTATTTAACATTTTTTTGACATTTGACATAACATTTCAGCATTTTTTTCTTTAAGTATTTCGCCAAATTTCTACTACCTACTAATTACTTTAATTATGGGTTTACTTTTGATATTATATCCTAGATGTAAGATGTAACATAACTATTTAATGATATTAAGTTGATCAGTAAGGAGCCCATATAAATTTTAAGTTTATGGAATTTCAAGAAAATAACCTGGTTTTCTGCACTTCTGTTTTAGTTATTCCTTTTGCATTTACCAAATAAGTTGAAAATTTTCTTTAAAGTACTTTCCTAATCATAATATTGTCATATTGTACATATATATGAGGCGTATAGAATACAAGGTATATAAGTAACTAAAATACATACTCTGTGCAAATTATTAAAATAATTATTTTCTGAAGAAATTAAGTACAATATCCTATAACCAAAATTGATTACACTTGACAATTTAATTGTTATTTTAGAATCTTTAAGACAAACTTGACGTCCTGTACTCTTGTCTCTGTCTATCTAATGAGCAATATAGCAAAATTATACTATGAAAAACTAGAAATATAGTGTCAAAATATAAGAATTAAAACACCTATTACCAAATTTTTAAAAGGAGAATATTTTCTGTGTTAAACAACATTTGCTCTCTTTTAAAAATGTATAAAAAATGTTTAACTCTACTTTTAATACAGATGCTATATGTTTTTTATTATGGAATGTTGCTATAATACTTATTAAATAGGATAACATTCTTTTAAATGATAATGAAAAAAATAAAAATAAGAATATATTCTAGAAAATGTAATTTCCTTTTTGTAAAATATTATTTAACATAGAAGTTTAAATTTTCAGGTCTTTAATCCTAAAATTATCACTTTTATGACAAAATTCATAACAATAATAATATAATAATAATTTATATTCATGTCAAAATCTATAATTATTATAAATGGGTTAGTTTAGGTTAGGTTAGGTTATAAATAAATATATTTATTGTATTATATAATATAATAAAATAAAATGACCTAAAATTGGTAAAATAATTATGAAAATGTTATCATGTTAATATAGTACTAAAATACATATGTTGTATAAATTAGAAATTACGAAATATAACCATAACATATGTTTATATATATCAATATATTTACTGAAAAAAACACAATTCCACAAAAATATAATTTACTTTAATTTTGTAAATACGTATTTCGATAACTATGTTATCATCTTTAGTACACAATAACAACTGGCTGTCTAATTTATACGTTTTCTGCAAATATTAAATTCTGGTGGTTGGTAAGTTTTGTAATTGACCTACTCAAATAATTGATTCACAATTCACATTTCACATATTATAAATGAATAATATTATAAACATTTATGAAAACAAATTTTGATAACAATAATAGAGTCGCAAAATGGCGGCGTAGCATACCCACTCTTATAGAGCCTTAATTAAGTAAGAGTACTAAAGGGAATATTTGTTGAAAGGAAACAGGTGATGTAATAGAGAATGATATGAGGTAGGACAGGTGTATGGGTGTTAGTGAAGAGGATATGGAAGTTGAGGACTCAAATATATAAAACTTTTCTTTGATTTTATTTAATAATAAATTTTTTTATTTAAAATTTTATTTAATTCATAATAATTTTTTTTTAAATTAATTTTCTTGGGAGGTATTATATTTACTTAAAAGTGTAAATGAAGGTAAAGCCTTATTAGCAATCCATCAAGAGCTTGGGCAATTAGACAGTTTAAGATGCAGGCGTCTGTAATATTATCATTAATAATGAACTTGCCATGTACCAACTTCTTAATTGCATTATTTAGCTTATCAAATAACAACCATATTTCCCAAAGAAAATATTGTGACATATTTTATTCTATATATATCTTATGGTTCTGGGTTAAAAAGGACAGCCAAAGGAAACGACTCGATTGTCTGTATAATCGAAAACGAGATTACTGTATATCTGGATTTATCCACTCATCTAGACATAGTACGTCATCTTCATGTTCATCACCTATATATTTCCCAGAAGTATTTTTCGTTACATGAAGAACACGGTTCAACTGTCATTGAAGTTAATTTGAACGGGTTGCATAACTCAAGTGATCCATGGGACTTAGTTGAAAAAAAAACTGGACCATAACAGCTGCTATGAGGCTAAAAAATTAATGACTACAAATGGACAATCAATTGCAGAATATATGGCCGAGTATCCAGCTTTAAAAAAACCAACCGGTTATTTACTTGTAAGTATGAAATATTCTAAATTTGTATAATGTAGTATTTTAATATCAATTTTATTACAGATTTAAAAAGATTTTGATGTGATATACCTGGGATTAAGTGACAAATTATATCAAAATCTTTCATTACTCAAAAATAAAATTTTTCAATTAACAAAAGAAAAGGTAAAAACCAATCAACTTTTAAGTTGGGTTCCAATGGTAAGTAATATAAAATATTGCTATTAATGTCAAAATTATAATTAAATACCCACCCCCACACTTTGGAAATAAATTCTAATACCTATAATGCATTTAAAAAATAATAATTGATTACATTTCAATATATTCAGTAAGTCATCCAAAATAAATATTTACTTTATAGTTATAATGTAACAATATAATATAATATAATATAATATAATAATAATAAGTTATATAAACTGAACTACAAATTCAAAATTTGTTCATTATTATTTAATAAATAATGATAAACTAATATTTAGTATAAAAATTATAGTTTATACATTTAGACTACTATTTATAATTTTTATTTATTTATTTTTTTTTTGAATTTTCACAGAAAACTAAGAAATGTAGAACATTGCTGCCTTATGGAGTTTGTCGTTTTTAATTAGTGTATCACCATCTAAAGCAAAAATTGAAAAAGTCATGGAGGCCATCAAAGCTCAAAATGAGGGATGAATTTATTACTCATGTGTTGGGTAATGCAGAAGTAGGTACGAGAAACTATCACAAGGCGAAGGGAAAAATTGGTAGGATTAGGCCAAACTCTACAACCATTTGTCATTGTAGTCGGCTACTCATTAAAACAAATAACCAATTATTTAGTTGTTATGGATAATACATTTTACCATTTACAATCGATAATATCAATGGTAGATTGCTGCTACTTTAAGCTAATAATTTTTTTTAATGCTGAGTATCATTCAGAAAGTGAAGGCATTTGGTATTTTATACAAAAAGGCTTATACAATTTAAAAACATATTTTGATAAAAACTTAACGTCGGTAAAAGTGTTAATTTCAGATATTGGAATTATTTACTAGTGACTGACTACTTATTTTATAAAATATAAAAATATACAAGATTCTATTTTTTTTTTCTAATATAAAAATAAACATGCCTACGTGTTTTTATATAAAAAAAAAAAAAACATTTTTAATATTAATGTTCTCTTAACGCATTTTCATTTCCAACATTCTGATCATTATTTTGATTCTTATCATTGTGTTGAAGGAGAATTTTCAAAGTCAATTTATTTAAAAATATTCCAGAGGTTGAAACTCATTTGAATTTTTTGATTTTTAATATTGTATTTGACATTACTTTTTTTTCTGTATTGGCCATATTTACTTTTATTTTTTATAATACACAATATTGGTAAATGTATTTTTATTTTGAAGAAAAATTAATTTTGAAAGTCAAATTCTAGCAGTAAAATGTTGAACCAAACTTTTTTCAATAAAATTTAATGGCAGGCCTTTTTTAATTACTGACTATTTATTTTTCCTTTTTTGAAAAAATTTAACAAATAGTAATTACTAGGGGGTTAAATTTTAAAGTTCGGTTTGAGAATGGTTTCACGCTTAAATTTTGAATTTGTCTTATTTCTAGTCTATACTACAAATTTTGTATTTATTATTTAGTTAATTTTTAGTGACATATATAAATACACATAGATATATATATATTTTTTATATTTTTATTCATTATATATATATAATAACCTTTTCTTTTAATTATAATGGTATATGCTGCTAGTTCAATTACTATTGCCAAAGTAAATATAAATAATCTATCATCTTTTATATACTAATTAGTTTATTTATTTTAATATCCTTTTTTATTCCATGTACCAAAGCAGATGTCTCTTCTTTTATATATTTCTTAATATGTGAATTTATTGCAAAACCTTTTGAAAATTGAGAACAATAATTTTAAAAAATATTCAAAATATTTATTATTGTATTAACTATAGTGAAATTTTCATTTCTTTATACTTACCACCGCCTATAGATTCAATTATTGGATCCACAATTTTTTTAAATCCCGAGTCTTGTAATAGTGTAAATGGCCTTCCATTAATTGTTAATAACTCAACACCTGCACTTGTTAAAAAATTTTTGTCTATAGTAATGCTATATTTTTTTTCTCTATTGTAATATATTTGTCAAGAGGACAACGCTAAAAATTTATTCAATAAATATTTCATTAATTTTAGTAAGTGCTAAATCTATTTTATCATACCTCTCAAGAATATATTTTTACAAAATTATTATTATTCAGATACTATAAAGCTTAAACAATACTCATCAAGATTGTAATCATCATGGCAACTTGTATAGTGTGTATTTTGTACATTCCTTAATTTATGTAGATATGTATAAACGGATAGAATTTTTTAACAGAGAAAATGCCATTTGCTTTTTAAAAGTCTTCCCACCCCCAAAATGTTTTGTGTGAATAGATGGATAAAGTAGGTAATCCGTAAATTAATTAGTCAGACTCAGGTACAACTGTTCTTGGTATTTTATCCATTAGTTTCTACCATTGTTGTCGGATGGAAATGTATGAATGTCAATTAAAAATAATGATCTTCTTCTTCTTCTCCTTCGCCTTCTCTCCCAACTATTTGGGGTCGGCCAATTAAAAATAATGATAATAAGTGTAATAACTAATAATAATTAAAAGTTGGTAGGTACGTTTAAACAAAAATTTAAATACAATAACACAAATACACAATTTGTATGTATTAATTTGTTCATTAAAGAGTGTTTAAAGGTAACTTCGCTACTTGAGTTTCATGTGTAGTGTTTGAAAACTGGTAAAAGTGCAGTTTAGCTTCTTCATCGATTTTGTATTTTTGTTACTCAAACCTATGTAGTTTTTAATGAAAATAATAATCATGATCAAATCAGAATTTACGGTTTATTATTATATATTGTTTTACAAAATACATTAATTTTGTATTATTACCTACCTGACGTGATTTTTCGCAGAAAATCCGCGGATATTTTTGTTATAAGATTTTTAGTTTCCAATTTCAACTGTCCTGTCCGGTCTTTAGATATGAAAAAAACGTACGATAGTGGCGTAATAATCCCATAAAATAAATGTTCTTGCACGCCACACGCATAATATGATCTGTAATTTCTAACTTCTAAGCAAAGTCCATCCGGCCAAGTCTCATTTCACTATAATTATTTATATTGAAAATTACATAGGTACGAAATAGAAAAATGCAAAAGGGGTGTGGGCGCTAAACTTGGTTTATTCCATAAAACGAAAGGTTTTCGTGTAGGTACCTACTGATTTTCATGAATATAATATTTTACTGAACTGGGAACTTTTATTGAACCAAAGAAATAGTAATAGGTCAAAAGACTAAATAAAATTATTACAGGTGACGGGTCTATTCTAAAACCTTGTAATTGTACTCAACAATTTTTACCTTTATGAAATGTTCTTAGAAATTTTTTTTCAGTTGATAATGTACTTCTTGATACATTATTAGATTATATAAAAACTTTAAAAGAAAAAAAAAATTTTTACAAAATAGTAAAAGATATTTTCTTATATGAATCAAATAGGGTAATTTTTGAATGCAATTTATTAAAAACCGTTGGTTTTGATGAACATGCTTATTGTTATGAAATAATATTATATACCTATATATATATATATATATATAAATAATGCTTTATGTTTTATATTCCAAAATTATTTTATATCTCCTGTACCAAAAACTCTTAATATTTTTTTAAGTGGAATATGATTTGTAACAGTTAGGAGTCCCTTATAAGCTTACCTATGTACATAAGTAAATATATTATATTGTAATTAAATTGTCAGATGTATTTATATATTATGTAAGTATATTACCTATGAACCTAAGTTAAAAATGCATGTAAATAATTTATCTATTTAATCTTAAATTTTCATTGTAATATTACCACATATCATGTTATCGAACATATTCATATATTAATATTCATTTTATACTTACCCTTTGGAGTATTAACAAATAATAATAATAATATTTAAAAAAATATGTATCTTTTGTGTATTACCTATATATAAAACGTAATGATAATTTTTATAAAATAAAATAAGTATGTATTATAAATTAATCATGCAGTTGTTTTTATTATATTTTAATATTTCTTTACCTAATTACGAGTAATATGTTTATAGACAATTAGTAATTTTAACTAAAGTCTGTTCTGTAGACATGACTAATTCAGACATAACTGTTAACAAAGTAATATTGTAATAGCCACTACAGGCTGTATTATATTTAACATATGAGTATTGAATTGACATCATAATTTGTTGTCCACTATGTAGAAATATGTTAACATAACAATGAAGTAATCAGATATACTCAACAGTTCTGTAATATCAGCAATATGGTTTTATGTGACTAAAAATAACTTTGTAATACCAATTAATCTTACGTAGAAGTCAAATTTAAAAAATTTCAATCGTCCCTTGTTTTTGTTTTGATGTTTTCAAAAATTAAAGTATAAAAATTATGGACTAGCCAAGTCGGCACGAACACGTAAATCTAAATCATCATTATATTATTATAATATAGGTAGGTATAAGCAGTGAGTTCATTATTATTAGTATATTATTTTGTATATGGGTCATAATGTCTAAAGTTGAACCATTCAAATCACCTATAATATATAGGTAGTCACAAATCGCGTGTGTCGTATAAATTGCAATAAACTGATAAACATTTAAACAATAACAAGATACAATTGGAATCCACCACTCATGTAGTCGGCATAATTGTATATACTTTATTGTTAAATAAACACAAATCTGAAATCGTATATTTGCAATCGATGATAATTTAATATAGGTACACCTTGCCCGGTCGACTTTACAGTTTACACAATTTCAGTCGGCACCATATTCTTTTATCTATGGTTGGCACTCGGGCAGTCTCTTTATATAAACTTTTAGTTTACTCCTAATTCCCAAAATTATTTTCCTTTATTTTATTTGGTTTTTACTTTATAATTTATATTATATTGAGTATTATATTGAATACCAATTACCAATCGGCAATCCTTATATTATTAAACAATGTCAGGTAAATATAAAAGAAAAATAATTAAATTGTATTGTGTAAATTGAGGTAGTGTTTTTGATAATACCAGGAGTGATCCAAAGACATTTTTTTTTTTTTGGAGGGGTATTTTTATAATTTATTGACTACATTTCGAATAATGTACGAGTATACCAGAGGGCCATGGGCCGTATTTTTTATTCTGAATATATAGGTAGGTATTATGGTTTTACAATTATGAGTTTTTTTCTTGTATATATACAATTTCGAGTAGGTAGGAATTTTCAGGTACTAAGAGCTTTTTGAATTTTGTTTATACTTTTATGTATTTTATCTTGCAATTTTATAATTTAATCTGGTTATAAAAACCAAAATGTATACTGTAAAAGCGAGTTTCACTCTTAAGTAGGTCCCTACAAGAGAAGTGTGTTAATATTTACTTTGATATCTGTCAGTCATGTTCGAGACGGTCCATTTCTAAAGAGTTTAATATAGGCAATATATATTATTTATTTTTATATAATATATATTATTTATATTACATAAATAAATGTAATATATATCTATATATTATAATCATTTTTTGTACGGAAAATTGTTTTCGCTGTGAAAAAATTGTGAGACTAGCTGGTCCAATTTAAATTTTGTAAAAGGCTTAAGATTGACATATATTTTAGGTTTTAATTGATGCGTTTTTTGGAATAGGAATGCCTGCCTTAGATATTATACATAAGTACAAAATGTTTAAAATATGGACATTTTGTTCAATCATACCGAAGTCGAAAACTCGTAATTCGAAAAACGACTCGATTACAACCTAGAAGATGTCAAACAAACAATCTTATGCTTTATACAGAATTAAAATCGGACCGGCCAAAGTCTCGCAATTTTTTCACAGCGAAAGGCCTAAAAACTATATTTTTTTGACCGAATCGAACATGAAATAACCTGAGATCTAATAATAATAGTAATAGTCGGCTCCTAAGGACTTAGTTTTAACTTGATACTACCATGCAATAGCTAAAGGTTCTTCAAATATTATTTGGACGTTTGAGAGACCAGATCCTTTACTGAGAGACAGAACGTAGGTCCTTATCTAGGTTATCTATATAAAAGGTATAACAGTCGTGTGTTTTGAGTATGATAACGGCAAGAGTTATTATCCTGTTTTACGTATTTCAGACATTAGAGTACGTTTTATTCTTTTGTGTTTCCGTATACAAATCGATTAGAAAAATTGACGTATACAGCAATAATCTAGAAAATAGGCTTATAAATTCATACATATAATGAAATCAGTAATCGGAAAACAGTTAAAAATACAAAAATACGGAATGCTCTAAAAGTCTTAAAACCAATGCAAAACCATCGATATAATGACAAAACTATTGTAAATGAACAAAAATCGTTACAATTCTGAAAATAATTTAGCCAGAAACTTTATGTTTACACTAAATATTAATTATAATGCAATATTGATATTACATACAATACATGATGAAAATTTCAAATTTTTTTGACCACATTCCAAAAATGTACAAAAAAAAAAAATGAATGCTTCAATAATTTATGTCCCTACCCATACTTTTTTTTTTTTATGATAGACAAGTAGGAAATTTTGGCTTTAATTATTTAATTATTATGGCTTTTAAATTATTTGCGTTTAGCAGTTTACATAATTCTTATTAATAATAATAAACATTTTAATGACCATCAAATAATCTTGAATACTTATGTAGGTTGTAGGTATTTATGTATTTTTAAACTTTTAATTTAATAATTTGATTGTATCAAATTAATTTTTAAAAATTATTTGAAATTGATAGGTACCATGGCCGAAGGGAAATGGGGTTTAGGGGGTCGTGAAGACCCGTCACTCAGAAGATAAGTCGGCAATTATTCAGCATAGTCGGTTAGTCGGAAAACTTAGTAACCTTTTTCTTCTGCTTATTAAATCGGTAAAAAGAATTAGCTGTTAAATTTTTGCTTATTTAATAAATAATAAATGCTTATTAGATTTATCGACATAGGGTCGGAAAATTATGATTATATCAAGCAATTGTGTTGTATAATTACATACCTAATAATACCCCGCCACTTTAAGTGCTTTAATGGCACTTTAAGTACCGTTATTAATTATTGAAATATCGTACTGATTAAACAAATTTTTGTGATACTGTGATACCTTAATACAAATTTGATATATTCTATATAATAAAACTAATATAAATTGGTCCTCTGTTGTGTATTTATCATTATCTAACGGTGAATTTTATTGGTGCTATAATATTGTGTTACCCTTTAACTGAAAAATCAAATTTGCTGTTGTAAGTTTTGGCAAGTCCTCTATTGTACTATTGTAGTAATTTACGCTTATTATTATGAATAAATTCAAATTTCTAGCAGGAATAATATGCTAACGAGTTGGCTGTCAAAAGAGCCTTCAGGTAGGTATAGGAAAAACCTATTAAATTTATAAGTTGAGAAAAAAGTTATTTGGTGTAACAGAGAAATAGTCACTTCAGTAGAAAAAATAGTACAACATTTTGCTAAAATGAAAAAAAGAAAACTAGATTTATTAATGAAAAAACTAAAATTATATTGCTTATATTAAAATGCATTTGTTTATTTACAAGAGTTTATTATGTGTACATTTTATATTTGTATTATTAGTTTAGGTACTATTTGTTTTTATATTAAATAAATATTTGGGTCTAAAATAATTATGAAAATTTATCCTTCCCCCCCCCCCCCCTAAAACTATGATCAAGATACGTGCCTGAGTCAGCAAAATAAATAAAAAGGTCCTTCGAAAATGAAAATAATTGTAAAAATATATTTATATTTATTTATTTGTTCGTTTAGAAATCAATGTTAATGCTCTGTTCAATGAACGTTAATTTAAACAACTTAGTTATCGTTCGATACAAGTTCAAATTACGCGCGCTCTCACGTACGTATATACGTAATATTGATAAATGGTATATACAGCGTCCTAACGCTCACACGACATCGGTGGATCGTATCGGGTCATCGGTGGGCACCGCGAAGCCGATCAAAATTAATTTCAATTGGCCTGGGGTCGTTGCGGGTAAACGCCATGTTTTCCGTCGGAAGCTCTAAAGTACGAGTTCGCGTCCGAAAACCGTTAATATTATGGCGTCCGTGTTGTTTTTTTGTGCGTGAACTGTCTGTTAATTATTTTTGCACTCGACACCGTGTCGTATTTCTTCGCCGCCGAGTTTTTGCGTTACACCGACGTGTTAATTTCTTAATATTGTAATAGGTAGGTATTTTCTTTTGTAGGTACGATTCGTTTCGCGAACGATTATCGTGCTCGTACAATACCATGTTAAAACCATAAAACGGCTTACGCGTCCACACGTCAATTGCTGCGCCCGTCCGGCGTGCGATCGTTACGCTTTTCGCCGTTCTCGTCGATATATTTTTGTTTTTCGTATCCATCACCCCCGTGACGCCGTGCCGTCAGCGCAGAATAAGGATCGAGTGTCGAGCGTCTTGCCGGTCGCCATCATCAACGTTCCATCGATTCTTTTGTGGTTCCTCTGCGTGCTGATTTGACCAGTCCGTCTCAGGTAATTTAATTTTATTTTGTTTATACTTATAGAATTATGTATACTAGGTAGGTATACATAATACGATATATTTATGAGTCGTGTGGAACCTATCTACAGACATACCTACTACCTAACCATTAGTTGATTAGTTTGGAATATCTGCAGTTAATTTAGAATCAGTATCTTGGGTTGTACCTAACCCGCTTGTGGTAAAGCTTGGGATTGCTGATTTTCTACTAAAAAACTAAAGGTTTCAACATCCTTTAAACACTTCCTACACTTGGTAGATTTACATACATTACAGTAAGACATATTTGAATATACACAAATCACAAATGAGTAATCCAATTTTACAATAATAAGTTAATTATATTAGAAACAAAGGTTAATGAACAATAAACTAAAAATCTTGAACTTCCAACAGACATTTTTAGGTATAAAAATTTGATTTAAAATTATAAGTTGAATGTCCCAGAAGTTTTGATTGAACAATATTTTGTATTTTGTATAGGTGGGAAAAAATGACTAGAAATTAAAATCAATATACCTAATTGAATTAGGTAGGTAATTATATTGAAACATTTTTAAAAAATATAAAATAATCGAGTACATAGGTACCTACCTAGGTACATATAATATAATACACCGATACTATACTATCAAGGATACTGATAATGAAACCTGTATAATGAATTGCGTCATATTTTTTCAAGTAAGGTAGTTAGTAAATATATTATAAAATCATGATTTTAAATAGCTGGGTATTTGTTACCAATACATAGGTACCTAATATACAATAAATTTTGAATAAAATATTGCTCAATATTAAACACTTAAACAAGTATTATACTTTTGTATGATTACATAAAATTATAAACTAGGTACGAAAAAATATATAAAGTAGGTACGGTACCTACTATTTGAAAAAACACTATAATTATAGGTACATGATTTAAATAGGTACACTATAAAATTACCATTTTTTATTTTTTTTCGAATTTGAATTGATACCAGATATGTAATATGTTATTTTACAAAGTTACTGTTTTAGGTACTACTAAAATAAATGATAAAGTTAATATAATGTTACCTACTTGGAAAAGTAATTATGTTATAATAATGGGTAAATTATGTTACATTACTACATACTCAACACTGAATTTATTTATACATGATAAATTATAATTTATTATTATTACCTATTAGTATTTATAAGTTCATAAATTCTTAATACCTACTTATTATTACATTATAATATAGATAGGTAGTATGTTATAAGTAGGTATAATAAGTTAAATGTATAATCTTAAAATTGCATATTAAATTTACAATAGACAATATAAAACCTAAATAATAAAATAAATAGGTAATATTGTTAAAATATTTTAAGAGAATATTATTAAAATATTTAATTTGATACATTTTGAAAATATGTTTTCAAAATATTTGATGTAGGTAATTATATAATAATAAGATAATTAAATAGTTTTTAATTAGTATTTAAAATACCTATTTATTATTATAAAAAGAAACATGTAAGTCATAATTCTTATAATTATGTATTATTTAAAAATATTATTAGGTATATAGGTATATTATATTAGGGAAAAAGAAAAATATATTAATTCATAAGGAATGAATATATATACTCGTATATATAGTACCTATATATAGAGAGAAAGGAAAAACTTTATTTAATTAATACCTATAATTATTTTTTTATTAAATATCATTAATGTTTGTTTCTTTGACTTCGTCTACTAATTCAGCTGTAGAATCATTCTTTTCTGCAATTTTTTTATGCGCATTGATGCCCGAGCCATCCAATTTTTCAGTGGATTTTCTACTTCCAAATCAGTTAGGTACATTAGAAAACTTTTAATAGATTTACTTGTTTGAAAATCATTTGCATTTCTACTGCTCTGTATATCTTTACAATTACTAGGCTTATTAAATTGGTTTGAGTTTGATGATGAATTAGAAAAAATATCCTTAATAGAAGGCCGATATGAATTTGGTATTTTAGTTAACTCCGACACCTTGTATATATTACTAGGATGATTATCACTATGTTCATTATTTAATAATGAATTAGCTTCAAGTACATTTGTAGTATTTGGTACAAAAAGTAAGGAAGGGACCATATGCCCAATCTGAATGTTTGTATCAACATTCAACATTATTAATATGTTGTACGTTTTTATTGATTAAATCAAATCCATTTTTCTTTTTCTGTGCATTTTCAGTATTTATCGGGCTTGGGGATCTTTGCCGCTTTTTTAATGTATGAAAATCTTCATGAAATTAATCTGAAATACAAACAATATATTAAAATGTTTAAAAAATAACATATATTATTGATTGTTATACATGCATGCAATAGCTACAACAAATAATGATAAAAATATTGACAGGAAAAAAATTAATCAACTATACTTACTATTTATATGGCTAAAAAATGCCCAAATGATAATATAATATAGGTTATTAATTTATTATTACTGTTTAAAGTTAAATACTTTAATGTAACATGTAAATCAACCCAAATTTTTATAAATAATTTTTTAATTCTTAAAAAAATGTTTGTAAAGGTTTTGACAAAATAATTCTATAATACATACTACATTTATTACTTTTATAATAAGTGGGTAGTAAAATAGTATATAGGTACCTACTTTAGTTATTAATTTTTTTTTACATTCAATAAAAAGTCCAAATATCCATTATGAATTGTTGATAGGTTAAAAAAATCTTAATAAATAATGATACTTTCTTACTTTATGTATATAGGTACATAATTTAGATAACTATATAATTTGTTCAGTGCATACAAAAATACAATTTAAATATATTTATAATACCTTCAAAATCTTGTGATGTTGAAGCAGTCTGTTTTAATTTGAAGCTGATCATTTTTATCGTTATTATCAGATGTATAATATACTTTTTTTTTGAACTTTACGAGTATTTTTATCATCATCATTAGATGAGAGTTCTGACATAACTTGAGCCTTCTTTGCTAAAGATCTGGCTTCTTCAATGCTTACTAAAAAAATGTTTATTCGTATAATCTCAAAAGTTTAAAACTAATATTAAACGAGTGATACATATAATGAATTGTAAATTAATAAAATATTTATATTAAAATTTTATATTTACCTATATTTTGTAGTAAAGGACAAGTTGGATAAGAATTATATTCTGATTTATTTGGTGTAACACAGCATCCAGCCAGTTTTACATTTAATGACTTTTGGCCAGGCACAAACACCATTATACGAAGCATCTGGTACAACATCCACAGTATTCTCGTTTGTGAAACAAACAATAGACCACATCTTCAGTAATTGCAGAATATCTACATTTATATGCAATTATTATTTATTTAGTACCTATCAATAATGTGTATGTACTTCGTTGTGATCTTAGTTTAATTGAATTTTTTTGATTACCTAGTTCATATTTAAAATTAACTTTCCGATGCCTGGGCCACAATTAGTAGGTACACTATAAAAAAAGTTTGTACCCGATGGTTAATGTTAATAGCCCCCTAAAAAGCATGGTATCTAAGTATACTACTAAAAATGATTGTAATTAACTAAGTTTAAATCTTACTTTTAATTTATAATTTAAACAATTTTATTGAAAATGTAAAATAATGATTATACTCCGGTCCACGAGAGAACGACCGGATTCGTGCATCTATAGTGACGGTCTGGAGTTCAGTGGAGGCTCGTTTTTTTCCATAGAAAATACTTGCTACTTGGCGGCGTGTATACAGCGCGCATATATATTGTAAATTAAACGGAACATCGCGTAGTACACTCACTCTCTCTGTGTACACGACTGCGCTCGGCGTTCTACACAGACAGTTCACGATCGGTTATAGCGCAGCGACGAACGAATTTTTCTATCCTGGGCCCGGAGTATAGGTACATTTGTTACAACAAAACACATAATTTTAAATGATTTAGAAATACAATTAATGATATAAAGAAGATAGAATTAGAAAAACCAAGAAAAAAATTGTGTGAAAAGCATTTCAAGTTATTTCTTTATTTAGTTATGGTTTTTTAAATTTTTTTTAAACATCTTAATAATAAGACAATGATCATAAACAAATTACTATAGGTAAGAAGCCAAAACTGTTACATCTACCATATTTATTAGTTATTGTATTATTTTTGAGTATATAAAATTAAATTAGGTTTTTAATGTCTGTATATAATAGTTGTAATATTAATAATATTAATAATCATGTCCAAACTCAAAATTCCGCACATTTTAATAACAAAACTGATACATAAATATTGAAATAATTATAAATGTATCATATATAATTAATAAAATTAACATTGTTGTAAAATTATCAGTAAGTTAGTTAGCGCCCAACGTCAATTTAAATTAACCCCCCTCGACACTCCCGTCGTGAACGAGAAGCTCGCCGGATCCCAGCTGTTCGTCGAGTCTGTTGGCGGCACCGATTTTCGTGCCGTTGAATTCCGTTAGACGGCCATAGCGCTCGCGTAGGCATCATTTGCTTCGCTGCTCGCGGGAGAGTGCCTAGTCCGTGTCGTTTTTTGCTCCGTTCGTTCATTCTTATATGCATCACGTGCCATTTTCTATGTAATAAGTTCACTTGTTTGACGCACTTAAATAAATACACGCCATCATTTTCGTTTCTAACACGCTCCGTAATAACGCCGTCGCGTTCGTCCGGCTGTCACACCAGTTCG
Source organism: Pemphigus obesinymphae (assembly GCA_025469235.1). Classification (NCBI taxonomy): domain Eukaryota; kingdom Metazoa; phylum Arthropoda; class Insecta; order Hemiptera; family Aphididae; genus Pemphigus; species Pemphigus obesinymphae. Next base: position 41,512 of record JAIPRL010003489.1, read on the forward strand.
CTCCGCTCAGACTTCCACTGCGGTCAACTCGTTAGCCGACCAGCTCAACACCAGCGGCCCCATTGCGGTGACGTATTTGTAGTATGTACACTAGGGTGTCCCTTGGCTTACTCTTGTAAATTTTTTGTTGTACAGTTTACGGCATCATCCAGTTTTTTGTTAATACCTAAAAACATAATAACTGCATATTTTTAAATTAATCCATTCAATTTTAAGCCGTGCCCCCGAGCACTTGAAGTTGAGTAGGTAGTTTTGTCATTTTTTACGAAAAAATCTAAACATTGTACTACAACTTTGTTTTTTTTAACCGAAAAAGCATTTAACAATAAATATCGAGTACCTAGCAAATTTTACGAGGATTCCAAAAATGTCACATTTTACATTATTACATCGTTTATTACTGATATAATTACAGTTTTAAGTAAACAATATTTAAAAGCTCAAAAAATCCGACTATATAATAATGTAAAAAGTGACATTTTTGGAATCCTCATAAAATTTGCTACTTGAAATTTATTGTTAAATGTTTTTTCAGTTAAAAAAAAAACAAAGTTATAGCACAGTGTTTAGATTTTTGTGTAAAAAATGACAAAACTACTTAACTGGGTAAATGGTGGTGAAAATTATGCATAAAAAAGAATATTGCGTTTTTCTTCTCAATAAAATATATAGGTATGTTCATAGCCTTCATATGACGCGGAGCCTAAGTAACTGTTTCGGTTGCATTGTCCTTCCGCCGGGCCTTGTATCTGGTATATTCGGCAAGTACCTAATTATTATATTATACATGGTGCAATCACGATTTAAGATATAAGAGGTTACTCAACGTCTTATGAGAAATAATTGGACAGTTGATACTTGATACATAAAACAACTTCATGAAAAACAGCTGACCGACATACTGAGAAATACATACAGAGCTACTAGCGGAGTACAGTTAACTATATCCACAAATATTTTGGGGCCAAATATCATTACATTTTATTATAATTTATTAATTATTCAAATATATGTACGAAATTGACTTGTATTTCCATATTTGATAATTGTGTTCTGTGATCAGTTTACATATCTTATTAAAACTAAAAATATTTCCAAATTGATATTTCTCATAAACTAATGAATTTCCTATTAATTGATTTAGAATTAGAAGGAAATATGACTTACCTACTGTGTGCTGTTTTTGACTTTCATTCAATAATAAAAACTTGTATCTATTTTAACTTTGATAACTTTCAAAATATAAAAATATGTATGTATGGTTCTATCAGTTGTTACTTTGGACGGCATACATGTTTTCTGACATTTTTTAGATTAAAGTTATTATCCGTACTTTATTCTTTTATCATACTGATATTATAATATCATATTTATGTTGATTTTTATATTTACACGCTCGCTCGTATCTGATCAGGTGCTGGGTCTCTTATACTCGTTTATCAATTACCTATTTAAACTCATATTTGATAAGTTATCAGTATCTATACTACCCCCCCCCCCAAAAAAAAACAGTCCTGAAAAATTAGGTACCATAATATTTATTTAGTCTCTCGCCTCGTTTTTTGTTTATATTTTCCCCGGAAAAATTGAGCTATATGTGCCTATGGCAATAAATATAACATTTTGTAAGATGGTAATCAGGGTCAGCTTGAGTATGACTTGTTCTACTTCACCCACTAGACAGATTTCACTTCAGAGGATTCTCTTTTAAAGTTATTATTGAGTTCTCTTGTTCAGGGATTAATGTTGTTTCGTAATATTTCGAGTCTTTTGTTATCCACCCAATTATCTCCAAAATGTACCTCCTTAATGTTTGGTAGGATAACAAATTATGTAATACCTTAATTTATTGAAAGATCTTTTTAATCTTATTAAAGTTGATTAATTTGTATAGGTTTGGTTTTTGTAAATTCAAAATTTTCAAAATACCACATGAAAATTTGTTGTTTGTTCTCAATTTTAGATATTTAACCAATTGATTAACATTAAATATTATTAATTATAGTCTCTTACATTTATAAGTACAAATTTTGAATTAGGAATAAGTAATATATTTAGTGAAAGAGATGATAAATTCTAATATTTTAAAATTCAAATAATAAAACAGTGTGATATTTTGATATACTTACTTATTTAAAATTTATATTTTTATGTGACTTGGATAGTATAGTGTGGGCTTCTATATTTTTAATATAACTCGTAATCTAGTAGGTATGATTTTCTTGTAGTACCCATATAAATATACATTTTCTATATTTCATAGCTATTTATATAAAAAAGTTTAAAGAACAAATAATTAAAATAAATTTAAAATGTCTTTCTGATAGGTATGCATTACATTTTTAAAATATCCTCTGTAGTTTCATTAATTTAATACAAGCATTGTTTGAGAATATGCAAATATATTTATATTATTGTGGACATTGCACTATTTCAATAACAAAAAAAAATATACCTATATATATATATATATATATATATATATATATAGGTATATTGGAATTTAATTATATACAAAAAATTAATAATGTAATAATTTATATCATTTGGAAATATTATTTCACTTATAGTAGGTATGTTTTGTACAAAAAAAGAAAAAAGTACAATATTACTACTACCTAAATTATATTATAGTGTTTTACCATAATACTATAAGAGTAGGGGTATGTACATACAAATAATGTGTCTGTATAATTAGTTAATAGTATTTATACTAAAGCTTGCTTCAAACTACAATTGAAAATATTAACAATGCGATATGCCCAAATTTACATTATTGGGTCCCTGGCATGACATTGCGTTCTGTAAACTCAAAATATTGATTTGATTGACAGCCTCTGGGAGACATAACGTTCTGCAAGCTTGTATGTATGTATGGAACCTAGTGTTCATTGTATTCGGCATATCCATTGCACTTGTATTAAGCAAATCTTGCTAGTGTCTGGATGGGCGACTACTTGGATATTTTAGTGAGATATACAACACAATTTTTGTAAAAAAAAAACCTTATATATATATGGTTTATGTTAGTAAATTATTACAGAGATGGAAATGGGAATTGATAAATTTTTTTTCTAAAATGTAATTATTTATAATTAATGTTTCCAAATGATTGAAATTTATATTTTAATGTCATTGTGTTAGCTGCTTGACAAGCTAAATTTAATAAATGTCTATAAGTGCAGTGTGACAATAATATACAATTATTAATAGGTATCATTAAAAATTTTAGATTATTCTAGATCACTCAGTTTTCAAGATATAAAAATACTTTATGAGTCAAAATTACTATAGAAAAATTAATTTACTCTACATTTGTAAAATATTTCAATTATAATAAAAGCCCTAAATTACTTATTATTTTTCCTAATTTAACATAATTTTTAAGGACTGTTAACATTGTTGGGCATCCATAGAAAATACATATTGATCCCAAAGTATATATTGATTTCTTGGATTAAAAGTCAAGAAAATTTTAAATAGTTTTGTAGATTTATTAATGATATTAAATTTTATTTATTATTTATACGCAACTTGATTCAAATTTTAGTGCTTTGTTTTTTAAATTTCTATTTTTCTTTATTCCAAGTCCTTGTTCTTATGCATTTCTGCAATTCTGATGTTGTATATTTAATGTTTCTAAAAAAAAAATAGACACTATAGATTATATGAGTTATAAATAGTGATAATATATTTTGTCCAAATCGACTACATTATTTGAAACAAAATTATTCTTGTTATTATATTATGAACATAGGTATTTGTTTTTCTTCATAATTATGTGTTTGCTGTTTAGTAATATTAATTGTATTTATGATTTGCATTTCCTTTATAAGATTATGTGTATTTTTCATGTTATTAGTTAGTTTTATATTTTTATTTTTGTGTTCATTATCGAAGTTAGTTATAAATATATTTATTTCACTTTTGTCAAATATTTCAAATATATGATTTTTATAGTTTCCCATTCTAACTGTTCATTGGTTAAGTTAGATTTAGTCATCGCTATACATTCGTATCCACCTCTTATGGAAGCATTTTTTAAGTTATATATGATCTCATAAATGTTTAGGCATGAAATAGGTGAATTATACTTCTCTTTAGTAATTAAATAATGTGTGGATGTTCTATGTTCCATATTAATTGTAGTTATTACACCTGGAATTAATTCTAGATTTTCAAAAATTATTATTTTAATGGTCCTCTGTACATGGTATGTCTGCCTGTGTGTATGTACGTAAAGTACATACATATGCACATGTGTATGTGCATATAGGTGTGTGGAACAGGCATATGAGTATAAAGACCGGCTGATGTCTGACTCTCCAAACAAACATTGTGAGAGGCCCCCAGGGTCAATGCCAAGTATGTAAGTAACAGCAGTTCACTGTGCATCTTGAAACTCGACCAACATTTTAACCTGAACTCTGTTAGACGATATCACAGTCCTTTTAGATGTAAGGTAATAATATTATAATATAAATAAATAATACATATGAGTGATAACTGGAATCATTATCTCATTATTATTTGGACTGTCTTAAATTCTATTGCTCAGGAGCTATGGTAAAACTTACATAAAAGGTCAAATACTCGATCACATTACAACATATTTTCATAATTTTGTGTAATTTTATTGGATAATATTGTATTAGGTATGCTTTAAATCAGCAAAAATGCAATGAACAATTGAATATTCAGGAATGGTTTCCAATATATCGATATTGTCTGCATATTCTTATGTTTATTAACTTTACTTTTATAGTACCTATGTTATATTTATACAATATCATAATTAATGTGAAATTATAAATGAATACACATTAAATTTATTTATTAGTTTTTATAAATTTTATTAACATAAATAGATACTATTTTTTAGTTTTTTTTTTTTTTTAAATAATTGTTTACTTTGGCTTTCCTCAAGGGCGTCCATCTAAGAAAACTCAGGGGGGGGGGCGAAATTAACGTCATAAACCAAAAACCATATATAAGATATTTTATTTTATAAATTTACATT